>QWTY01017516.1:0-40571 GCA_008033365.1 Pseudorectes ferrugineus | reverse complement strand
AGAAAGGTCAAATTAAGTCCAGCTGGTATTCCAGGATCCTGACTATAATTAGAATGTCCTAAAATTTATATTAAAATACAACCCACCATTAAAAGGGTGGCGAATTTACACATTTTCAGGACCCGCTGTTATTCAAATGAGAATGTGGGGAATGAGACAGCAATACTGCGCTGAAAGGGACCATGTAACATTTTTTGTCTCTGTCCCTTCACTTGTCCCAAAGACAGGCTGGCCTTTTCCTTAGCTGATACTCCTAGAGGCCAAATCCAACCACCTTGCCAGCAGAAGCAAGACCACAGGTCACCACACCTTGCCTGGGCATGGTCTTGAAAAACCTAAAGGATATAGCCTGATTTTTTCTTGTTAGCCTGATTTTACCTTAATATTAAACCAGTAATTTTTGCAGAATTTAAGCATTAATCCCCCTTTCTTTTTTCCATTAGTAGCCCCTGAAGACCTTTTCCTGTTTGGCAGTATGGAAATAGCAGGTGCCTGAGATTCCCTGAAATTAGTTCATGTCTTCCTGGTTGAAAAGGAAGCAGCAGTTGTGTTGCTAAAAGCCTGCCTGGGCTGTCTTTTTTGGTTCTGAACAATTAGAGCTTTTGGGCTGTTATTGCTTCTTTCAGAAGAGTAATTCAGAGTATTCACCATTTGGAAAACACATTGTGTTTCATAAAATGTACCTACAGTACACAAGTAGAACAGGAAAGTCAAATCTAAGCAGAGTCCTTAAAGAATACAAAACATTACAGGGAAATTAAGAACTCAGTTATTCTGTGAAGTGAGTATGAGAATCATCCTTCCTTTTGCTTTTTAAAGTCAGTAGCTCTTCCTCACATATGCAAATAATTTTCTATGCATATAATGTAATTGAGGAGTATTTTTTCTTATATTATTATCAAACTGCTTGTCTAAAAACGTGATGTCTCTATTTCTTCCCATTTCTCTTATGGAGCGTTTAAGTTATGAAATGCATTCTTTTTGCATTCTAATTTACAGTATCACTCTTCTGAAGCCCCCTAAATGCAATAATTTCAGTAAAATAAGCAGAAATGGTAGTTTTTTTAAAACTTACTATCTTCCTTTTATACAATTCTTCAGTCAGTGACACAAAACTAATTCTGGGAAATCAGAAATTCTTGCAGTAATGGTTGACAACAGATAAGTTGTATTATTATTATCTGAAAAATGGAATAACAGTGACCTGCCCTGGGTGACTAGCCAAAGACAGAGAATTCACAGCAAAACCAGAAACAACTTTTGAATCCCAAGGGAGCTGTACTTTCTTCTATTAAACATCTTAAATCTTTTTCTCCCAAAAAATCACAGCAGGAAAAAAAGTAGGAGACGAGCTGTATGTACTGCCATGAAAATGTTCAACATTTTTTAATGTTGCAATGTTTTGTAAAGTTCAACATTTGTGGAATCTTGTTGGAGGTTTCATTTGTTCATGACATGATCTGTTTCCGTCAACTACTCAGAACACGAGAAAACTTAGCAAGGCAAAACTACTATTGAACATTAATATTTGTTAATTTTATTTCTCTCCCTAGAACTGAACATTAGTTTTTACTAATTTTATTTATCTCTCGTTTGACTTTTCCCCTCCCCTGTAAGTTTTTTTTCCTGTAGCAAGTGACTGAACCACCCAGCCCCTCAAGAGAGCCCTGTGGTCTTGTATCAGCAGAAGTAAATCATGAGAGAGGGGACACCTCTTGCCGAGGGCCTGAGCCAAAGCCTGATGAGATCAATAGGAATCTCAGTTACATATCCTCCTTTGCAGAATGCTCACTCAGGGGTTGAGCACAACTCAAAGCACCTAAATAAAGCTTTAACAGGTGTAAGCAAGGCACAGTCCTAGGTGAGTCCCTTGCTAAAGGAGGAAATTTCACTCCAAGGAGAATACTCCTATAATATAATTCTTTCTAACCCAGGGGAAAAACCAAACCTGTTAGTGATTTCTAAAAATTTGCATTCATACACCGGTAAAAATACAATGAATTTGGAATGAGCCATCTGAAATTATTTTCGAGCCCGCTTGGCAAGCAAAGTGTGTTTTTTTCCCAAGGCACTTTATTGAAGGAAACATTCACTGGCCTTTTATCCTTTAAAGTCCGGTATTTACAAGAGAATCTGCTGGCTGTCTAATTGCAGCTCACAAAAACATCACACAATCTCATCTAATCTCTCTTGGTTGTTGCTATATTTAGTTTTCTGTGGGATAATTTACATATACCTGAACTGAATTCTAACTCAGGTTAGAGGAAAAAAAGAAATGAAAAAGACTGAAAAAATCCCTAATATGATTTGCATGCAATTTTTTTTCTAAGCAAAAAGGAAAAGAAAACGCTTCTCTGTGGAGATACAAGGATATCCATCCCTACACTATACAGTCAACAAACTAGAGCTGGTGTCAGTGACATCTAAAACAAGTGATAACTTTCCTTCAGAATGGACACTTTGATGGATACTTTGAATGGGAACAACTCCCAGTCACACCAAAACTATCCTACATGTGTTAAGGGCTTTGAGTCAGGATAGATGCATTTTGCAGAGCTGTGCTATGTTCTGATCCATGTGAGGGTGTCACTCAGCTGGCCCCCCCCAAAAGCTCTCCCTGGTTTCTGCCTTGCACCTTAGCAGCACCACATCCTGCTTTCTGTCTGGCTTTGGTCAGTAGGAAACCCAAACTTGGGTTATCCAGTGCTGAGAACTAAGGTTGTAAAAGAAAACTCACTGCTGGTAACAACTGTATAAAGCAAGAAACAGTCCTCAGTGGGTAAATGCAGGGATCAGCTCACCTCTTCACTGGCAGTAGGGAATTACTTTTATTCACCAAGGTCACATCTTCAGCTCCATAAATGAAGAAAAGCCTTCTGGATTTGAATCTTTCTCTGTATAGATGGAAGATCACTATCACTGTTTAAAACATTTTTCTGTCCTTACAGTTCTTCTCAATCTGGGGAAATACACATGGTGGGAGAAGAGGGAGATGTCATGGCAAGGAAAGGAAGGTGGTGGTATGTTCAGGGAGTATGAACCCTATGGTGTTATCCTCTGGGGCAAATATTTCACCCTATAAGAACATGTCTGTTTGTGGCAAAACTGGTGGGAAAGAGAATTTAAATTTTAAATTCCCCTAAGCAATCAAAAGACAGATGAACAGAAATAGCAAGTGGAATCAAGAATCTGGCTGTTGCTCCATTTTGCAATAAAAGACTTTATAGTGGAATCAACCAAGATGTAGATCTTAGAGTAAGAATCTAAGTCTGAGTGCTTTTTGCTTCCCAAGATTCAAATACCTCTCATTAGTATTAATAACCTTTTGAAACTAGTTGATTTTCCCTGGGTATCTCTCTCACGATAGACAGTTCCATTTGCAGAGTCAACACATCAGTAATACATGAGGAATGCACATTAGAAAAAGTATTTTACAAAACACCGTGACATGTGCTTGCTTTTCCTTTCTGAATATTTGTTATCAGTTTGCTTCCTGAATGTCAGTGATATTTTTAGACTTTCTAACTATGCATTAAAAATCTAGACTAGCCATGTGTCCTTTTGTCTTTCAGGTGCTGATTTTTTCCTGGTGATCTTTATCTCATTATTATTTACTCTCTTGTAGTTCTTTAACAGTAAATTCTGATTTATTTGCTAACTGAAATTAGGTGATGTATGGTTATAAAGCATAATAAGTTGGGAGATTATATGTGCTGCATGAAGAGTTATTATAGCACCTCTATTTCTTGTAAGTTCATCTTTGAGCATTATTGTTACTGTAATTAATACTTTTAAAGATTCTGGTTTATTTGCATTTACTACTGCCATAAGGCAGCACATAAAAGCAAGCTTTCTATTATTTTTTCCATCACAGTTGTGATGCGTTGATGCCTCCCTGTGATAGCTATGAAAGTTACTGTTCAGCATTTTGTCAGTGTTCTATTTCATGGTACTTCAACATCTACCTATCCTTGTTTTATTGGCCTTCAACTCTTTCCCCAATAACATACCTCCTAATTCATTCAGCCAAAGTTTCTGACCCACCAGCTACTTTAACTTTTTTTATGAAGACTAAACCTGAACTCTTAGGATGGTCTCTAGTGCCATATGTTGTTCAAGACCTTTTTCTGACTGTACTTGAAATGGAAGTACAAATGCTAAGTATGTAGACTCTTCCTGAAGTACTTCCCTGAGATAGTAGCTCCCTTATAGAACACTGTGTTTCATAACTGCATTTTGAAATGATTTGGTAAACTTTCTCAGGAAATGCAGAAGGCCTAGTGCAGCTTTATTGTATAGGAGCTCAGTCTGTTGTCCATAATAGGAGTTTCGATTTATGGGCAAAAATGCTCTTAATGACACATATGATTTCAGCATACACATTTGCTTTTGATTAAACTCTGTAACACATTGGTACACCCATGTAGAACTGACATTTGTCTTTATGAATCTCATGTAAAATGACACTTTGAGTCATGCATAAGGAATTTACAAGAAGAACATGACAAAACAATGTCCTTTTTGTGAATAGACCCCATATTGTAAGTTTTTATTGCTTTACCAGTAATACATAATTAAATATGTCTACAAAGCCTGGCTTTGATCCTGGGGCTTTCTTGCCTGGGTTTAAGTTAGATACAGTTCCTGTATCCATGATACGACTACGTAGTAGGTAAGGTTTATGCCCAGGCTGTACTTTTAAAATCAACTCTCTTGTGAATTCATTGTTCTCTAAACATAATCCCAGAGAACAGTTTAAAGCTACAATGACATTAAGATTTCAAGTCAAAAGGTCTAAAAAGAGATTAAGAATGGAACATGATCACAGATGGACGGCACAGACAGCACACAGCAGTTCCCAGTTGCTAAAACACAGTGTGTCCCATGGAGCACGTTCCTGCACAGCCAGGCTGAGATACCTGTCCAGACCCACCAAACCAGCTTCGCTCCAGGGCTTTCTCCACTTACACCACAGCTGAAACTCATCCCCAGGGTAGTTGTGGAAAAGCTGAACCAGGGTAAAATAATTTGGAAGAATTTCTGTAGAAATAGAGAGCAGGATTTATTAAAAATTTATTTGTTCGTGAATCTTCATCCCTTCCATGTCACTGCTTTGCCATATACTTTTTAAACTAAAAAATTATTAATAGTTGACACTTATTTTTGTTTTAGCTTGTCCTGAGCAATCTTTGCTGAGAAATGATACAGGACAAATAAGAACAATTTTGATAAAAAGCAACTAAGTGTATTTTTCCACAGTGAGATGTAGTTTGATTTTCAGAGGTGTTTAGCATCTGGAATCTCTTTCATAAAATTTCTGAAGGAAATACATATCTATTTATTTTCTTGACATAATTTAGTCTCCAGTGCCTCTATTATATTTTGCTTCATAATATTTACTTTCTAAGGCTAACTGATTATTACTATTTGACACAGACTTCTTGAGCAGTTAATGCCACTTAGAAAATTTTGAGGTATCTTCATATGGAACCTGATCCTCATACATACACTGACCGCAGGTATTTTGCAATATTTGGTCCAAATTCCCTGTTTTGCAAATATTTCTAGTAGGACAGGCAAGAGAGCAACCAGAAAAAAGGATTCAAATGCTGCCAAGGAGAATTTGTACTAGAAGTAGTAGAACATCTGAAAAATCCTGTCCCATACTTTCAAGGCTGTACTGTCTCACTTCTGACCTTAGAGACAGCCAGCCCGTGCATGGCAAGGTGGGAAATAGGAAAGGTGGTGGCAGCAAAACTGAATGAGAGAGACCTTTGCGTCACAACTGAGACATCTGCATCAAACTGAGACATTTCTGTATCACTGTAGAGTTGTTTTTCTCAGTTGGTCAGATGGATGGGAAGAACCAGAGGCTGGGAAACTCAGAAGCATGATCAGAGGCAAACTGATGAGTGTTCATAGTGCGCTTTCTCTTCTGGGGAGAGTGTGACAGCTCCTAAGTAAGATCTCAGACTCCTCAGAGCAGTAGCCTTCTTGCAGAAAACCATTGCCAGCACGGCCTCTTTGTTCTGCAGGAAATTCAAGAGTGTTTGATGAAGTTAGTAAAACTTTCATTTGTTTTTGTGTTCAGGGTTCAATGTTCAGTTTGTATTCAGGGCTATTTTCTAATTTCCTCTGGTGAGACAACCCATGGCACCAGCTCTATTGGTCTATGGCAAAAGCTAGAGCTTAAAATGGTGCTGAAGGATAAGCTTGATGGCAGAAGAGGGAAAAAAATGAACAAGTGAAAATTAACTCATGACTCCAGGAAAACACTCGAATTTGTGCAATTACAGCCATCAAACTCTCTGCATATGAATTTTAATCTTCATTTTTGGTATCGCAAATAGTACTTCATAGAATGAATGTTTCCCACACCTCCTAGAAGATCTCACTGTCCATTGTCCCTGATACTCAGACTTACACTGTCCACACCCTATCATCCTGTATCTGCCTTTGACCAAGGTTTGAAAATTTTAACACCAAAAATTAAGCTCTTGTACTACTGAAAAGTATTTTGTTTTCTCCAAAGTAGAAAAAAAACCCCCAATCTTAAAGCCTTTTGCCAGAAAAACAACTTAAGACTAGCAGAGTTGTCCTTAAGTTAGGTATGTGCTTTTTTCCAATTTGACCGATAAACATGCCTCTTATTCCACACATCCTGAGTGGCAATGTGCAAGGGCTTAGTAAATAATTTCTCTAGAGGTCTATCTGCAGTGAACACAGTCCACCTTCATATGGCAGACCTGCTTGCTGCACTGGATCAGTACATTTTTAGAGGTGCTTTGAATAAACTTTCCCCTTTCACTGCAATTGCTTGTAGCTGTAACTGTGAGTCACGTGGATCCAGGCCATGGGACTGAGACCTGAGACACTTGAATTTCCAAGCTACCAGTCTGTGTGCAAACAGTATAGGACAGGAAGGATGAGGGCATAGGAATGCCTGTGGAGGACTTTTTGTGCGAGAAGAAAAGATTGAATGTGATGCCAAGAAGATTGTCTTAAAAAAAATCTGAAATCTTCATGTTTTCTCTCAAATGGTGTCCTGGTAACCTATTCAGATTATAATGCTCAGTTTTTGTCCTTTACTGTTTTCTTTGCCATCTATATCAGATCTTCCAGATATAGTCAGAGCAACACATTATTGCACATTGCAGCCTCCTGACTGCATTTCTATGCTTATTCTGTTTTCACATTCTTTTTATTTGTGCTTTATTTTATTGGATTTGCAGTACTTTTAACTTTTTAAAATCCTCACAACAGGGATTACTTATTTATCACTTAATGAACAAAATCCCTTGTATTGCTGGTATAATGGAAAAACATCAACTTAAAATCTTTTGATGTTATAAGAGAAACAGTACAAGCCATGTGACCATTCTATTTTTAATAAATCCCCTTTACATAGTTTCTTAATTCTATAGGAAGCTGCACTTGGGGTTATTCCCTCTAATTCCCCAAGCAAGCAGATTGTATGTTGCAATATCACCTTTTTTTCAGTGTATAGCTCCCTTTTCCAATGTTTTACTTCAGTTTTACTTGGCCAGGATTCAAAACTGTTCTGATTTTAGCTTCTTTCTTTTCATCATTACAGCCCCTACTGTATTGATAAACTGGTCAGCTCCTATGAGCACTGCAACAGTCTTCAGATCAGGCATTTCTTTTGCTAGGTGAGTATTTTCTAGATCCCAAAGGACGCTGAGCTACTTACACCCCTCCTTGATTTCATTTGGGGAATTATCTGTCCCTGTCATCACATTTTTCCCCTGGAGTTAGGCACCACTGACACAAGTACTATTTCTTTATCTTTTCCTGCATCAAATCTATTATAGGACTTTCCTCATTTCATAGACTTTGTAGTTTCTCATAACTCTTAGTTCTCAGGTTTTGGTGAAAAGGAGGCAGGATGCTGAAAGTTGACAATGAATTTAGGGCTGACTTCTAATGTCCTTATATGTAGGTCATTTGTTAAAATTACTTTTAATTGAAGGTATGTTTTTTCTCCTTAACATCTTATTATATGATGTACATAGATTGGCCATGAAAAAAAAAGTAATAGACTGAAATTTGCTTGGGAACAGGAAAAGCAATAGACTATTCAACTGAGAGATGTATTATGTAGTGAAAAGTACAAGATTTAATACTAGTAGTATAAAAGAAGCTGCACATAAAGTTGTCTCCTTCCTTATAGAAATATGAGTCTACAAGCAGCGTGTGTGACATCTTAACAGTAGTAATTGAAGTGCATGTACAAAGCATGAAGGCTAAAAACACTTCCAGAAAGACCATGGTTTTCCCAGAGCACAATTTTTGTTGCACTAATGGCTGGCACTTAAAATTAAGGACAGTTTGAGAAATATGGATAAAAACCTGAATTAGTTATTTCGTTAGGAATATTTGTTTTGTAAAGATTGCAAGCATACCTGTGATTTATCCTAGATAACTCACACTGAAACTAATAGCTAAGCCTTGATCTGGTATTTTTTGATAGAAAAAGAAAAAAAGAACTTTTCAGCTTAATTTGAGTGTGGGTATTTCAAAGAGTGTGAGTATTCGCAAACTCAGAAAAAAAGACCTTTTCATTAATCCATCCTTTTGGAAACAGTCACACTAACCCACAACCACATACAAATACAAAAATCCTAATGGGACTATTTTCTTACTAAGCCTGTAATAGTTTACATTCACCTAATGGCCTGGGGTTATAAGCAAACTACTCAATTAGAGAATTTAGGCTGGTTGCCCACATATTTTAGAGCAAATTATCCCTTCTCAAATGCAGAACCCCCTATATAAAACGCCTAAACAGTATTTCCTGTTAAAAAAGCAAAAATACTATTCCCTAAATTCCCACCTTGAGTCTACTAAGTATTTCTCTTTACGCCAGTGTAGCCATTTTATGGAGAAATATTTGTTTTTGCCTCACATACCTCAATCTAGACCCTTTTGTTGGAATGTTTTTAACCTATCAAGCAGCTAAAAAATGCTAATGCAACTTGTTTTCTTTCTTCTCAGAGTAAAATTTTAAAGGGCAGTTTCCCACCCTCCTTATTGGTGATACTGGAACACAAGAGGTTTTCTGAAGGCCTAGCATTTTGAAGCTTCCAGGATAACAGCTCTTCCTCTTCTGAGGGTATTCTGAATTCAAATTATCTTTTAGCAATTACAATTTCTGCTACTTCTTTTTTAATTTAAAAGAGAGGTTGATGCTTTTAACCTATAAACACCCATTAAAAGTTCCTCACCCTATTATGCTGAACTGCTGCTCTTAATTGTATGCAGCTGGGTGGATCATTGAATTCTCATGTCAAAGACAAAGATTTAAAAAATACAATTAATTAGACATCAACTCCTCATAACATACCCATTTCTGACATGTAGATAAGTGGTTTCCCCCATGTGCTGGGAATTAGTCTCCCTTGTAGTGTTTAACCACAGCAGGGCAAGTTCAGCTCAGACCCAAAGTGGGCGACCAGTGTCATGGGTCTGATGGCACCAGTCTGGTTTTGAGGCTGTGGATGAAGGGGTTCCAACCTCTGTTAATCCCGTTCTCCTGTGTGTTCTCATAGTTATGCAAAATGACTTTCTGGGAGATGTAATATGAGCTGAAAGAACTGTTGGTTGGTGGACGTGTAAGTAGATGAGACACAGACCCTTTTGGAAATGAAAATATTTTATATACGTGCCATGAGTGCTGTCACAATTATGAGCACCAGTGAAGTGCCCTTTCTCTTGTTTGAGGTCTGGGGTAAAGAATGAGGGTGGCAGCTCTTACTCTTACTCTGAAACTTAGAAAGGCTTGTTCCGTGATTCCTATCAAGACAGAAGCCTTGTGCTCTACCATAGGGGTTGTAGATGTCCTCGCACAAAATTCTGCTGGAGTCAAAGAGCTGCCTTCAGCTCATCTGAAGACAAAATTTAGCTCAAAATGTGAAAATGTATGCAATGTGATGTAAGTTAACAACTAAAAAAGCTTTCAATAAAGCAACGAGATAGTGAGGAAAGTTCTGAATGTCCAAAGGTGACTTTAGAGCTGAGGAGCTTTCCATTTTTGACATGTTTAACGTTTTCAGTTCTAAGTGCCTCCATTTAATGCTTCAAGTAGTCTTCTCCTAAAAGTCAGAACCTCTGGAATTTTTTCACTATATCACCCAACACAAGCTGTTGCTTTGGAAGGCATGGGTGTTACAAAATCAGATGGACTCCCATCCAATCTCCTACACCAATGCACAGTTCAGATAATGCAGCAGCAAAGACAAAGAGAAAGCATAAGCCATCTTTCAACTCTGCTAGTCTTCAAACACTGTGAGGGGCAAGAGTTGAAAGAATAGATTAAAATTGTCAAATAATTCAGGAGATGTGTGTCATGGAATTACCAGGTTTCAGTCCTGCACTAGGTGTGGACCCCTACCACTGTGTAGAACCCCAGTAAGTTCTGGGGAAGTATGCAGATAAAATATCCCACTAAGACTGATGAAAGATTAGGGTATAATTTCATGCAACACTCAAAGGATAGAGGAAGCACAATTTCTAAATTGAGGAAAGAACGTGTTAAAGAACAAAAGATGATGCCAGTGTAATAAAAGCAGTTAAGTACAGTGTGAAAAGCAAAGAACTACTATAGCTATATAGAAACTATTATATAGTATCAATATTGTAGATAGACACTAATTAATTAATTTATTAATTTATTAACGAATGCACATTCTTTTTTCTGCTAAAGCAGTGTCTTCAGGAGAGTTTTAAAATCAGTAGGCTGCAGGTGGCTATTCCATGAGCAGGCTGTTCCTTCTCTTAGGGAAATCAAGAACAGCTATACTAGTAGGGAATCCCATAGTCAAGAAAATTTTTAATATCACCAGAAAAACAAAGTGCAAATATATTTCATTTTCTCTAATGGGCTCATTAAGCAGGATTTCTTCTATTAAGATAGAATTTCCTTACTAAGAGTATGGTAAATTATTTACAAAGCTAAGAATATTATCAAAGGAATTTGCAAGTATTTCAGGACTCAGGATCAGACCAGAAATTCTGGAGCAGACTGGGTAAAAACAAAATGCCCAATCTATCCGTGTGATAGAATTTGATTAAGTTTTACTGGCTTTTTAGTACAATTTCCAATTTGATAGGCCCTACTAAAGCTAAAATTGAACTTCATATACAAAGCTTATGTGGTTATGTTTGTTATTAGCATTGTCTTCCCCGGAGATATTTGGATTTTGTTTAACTGAAAAATAAACAAGTTAAACGCCGAATTGCCTGGCTAAGACAGTTATATGATGTGGTCTTTTCCTTTCATTATAAAGATTGTGAGTTTTGGGATTCATGTTTAGGAGTTTGTGGTTACTTTACTTTAAATCTAATACCACGGACATATAATGTTTTTGTTCAATGTTCTGTTTTTTTCATATAAACTTCTGTGTCCTGGCCAATTTATGGCCAGACTTATCCAATAAACAAGTTTGTAGGAATGCATTTATAGATTGTTAGAAATATGTGTGGTGCCTGCACTTTTCTCAGCAATAATGTAATGATTTATTTTGACTGTTAATTTTAAGCTATATTATAACAAAAAGGGAAAATCACATACCTCAGAAGTTATTTTCCTAAAAATTAGACAAAAATAGGAAGATGCATAGGTCAAGATTAAAAAAATACCTAGCAACTAATGAATGGATTCCTCTGTTTTTGACATTTAAACCCACCTTGAGTCTAAGGGTAGACAATTAGCACTTGCTGAAAATCAGATCCCTTGCAGTATTCCACCTAAAACCTTTCTGAAAGTTTTCTTGGTAAATCAAAGAGTAAGCAAACAAGTCAAATAGGAAAGCCTATTATTTGCATATATGCATATATCAGAGAGGTATAATTTACTACATTACAAAATAGGAGAGGGACATCAATAAGAAAACACTATTTAATTAACAATGTGCCAAATACTGTTATTTTTCACAGGTCTTCTGAGTGCACTATGGTGTTAGAACTTCTGTGAAAATGAAGGGAGCTTGTGATGTTTTGATGAACAAGTTGCTAAGACAGGCAGCTAACAATGAGAGTAACTCAGTTTTTATTGTACTGTAGGTTAATAGGTTTGAGATTAGCACCTATCTGTCTTAAAGCAAAGATAATTAAATGAATGTATAAAACTACTATTCTTCATAAAGAATTTTAGTCACTGACAAATACAAAATATATTACAGTAATTTTTTCTGATTTTCTGGAATGAAAGAAGTGATCTAGTATTGCTAAATGTATATCACTTAATAAAATAACCCAGACCTAACAAAAATATATATTTTGCCCTAAAACGAAAGTCCAAGACTTCACTACATGCAATTTGTATTTTCTAGTAACTCCCTTTATTCTCAACAGGACTCAATCTGATGTGCTGCTTCTGCTGGAAAATGAGCCTTTTCTAATGCATTTTATTCTGGTTTACTTTGCCTAAAACTCTGAAGTTTTGTTTCAAATTTTTCTCTTTCCCCACATCTCATCTGCATTTTACCTTTGACTCATTACACCTTTATCATTGGCCTTGCTTTTCACTGGTTGATTACGGGTCAGTTTACAACTGGAATGTGGAGAGTATCCTGAAAATGTGCAATGAAACCCAAAAACATTGCTCTGAAATGCCAGTTCCCAAGTGTGTTTTTAAAATTCAAGACACATTACTTTATCTAAGCACCTCTATATGGCCAGAGGAGGCTTGGAATGATTTTGAATACTATCATTTGAAATTATTGGAGTGATTACAGTAGAAGTTCTGCTTTTTCTCCAACTTCTATATGCATTTAATGAAATAAATTTATTTCAAGAAAGGGAATATTTTTGACATCCTTCTAATATAATTAATTCAAGCTCTGTTTCAGACATTTATTAGTATGACATACTATGAGAAAATAATTTTGCCTGGGAGTTTTGCACATGACGGGACTGTAATTTCAGATCTTAAATTATCTAAACTTGAAGCGGTAATAGTCATAGTAAAGGATACTCAGTAGCTGCAATATGTTCAAAAATTCTGAACACTTTCAAAATTCACGTTCTTTGAAAAGTTATTTGAAAATCATGTGTGAAAAGACTAGCAGAGTTTATACCATTAAACATGAACACAAAGCAACTGCTCATTGTCCTTCAGCTTGCAAGATATAGATTTGCTTTCAAGGGGAGCTCTAATATTTGTCATCTTTAACTGAATGAAATCACAGATACTTTTACATGTGGATTTTATTATAAGAATTGGTTTATAAGCCTGCTATTTAACATGATTATATGAATTACGAACTGTGATTTTATTTCTTTTATAATCTCTGTAGAGCTTGCCATTACTTTTACATGTCTGTGTCTGGCATTATGCACCTTTGAAATTGTGCCAGAAATATTTATTGTCCTATTTCTGGCATTCTGGGACTCTTGGTTCCGTTTGGTTTCCAACCAGAGCAAGGCTTATTAGCAGACCCAGTTCTTCATACTTTACTGAAAACAATTTTATATGTAAATTTAATACGTCATTAAAGTAAGCTCTTGTAACAATCAGGAGTATGTATGAACTGCATTTAATGTAGGTAATGTTCCATCTACCATTTGAACAGTTATCAAAAGCAAAATATATGTACTAATTAGAACTTTCCTTCTCATTGCCTGTCTCCTCCAGCCTGACTAATAAGAAAGCATTAAAATGCAGTCAGGTTGAGCAGAAATGGGACACTCTTCCTGCACTTGCCTGTGCTCTGCACACACACGCAGTGCCCTGGAAGGAAGGCTTGCTGCAGTAACAACAGCACATTCTCATTCACCCCTTGAATCACATTTACTTGGTTCCAAATTCCATTATTCTTAATCAAGTAAAAATCCTCTTAAGGTCAACAGAAGTTTCATTCAAATTACTTCATAATTTGGCCCTCATTTTGTTGGGGTAGTTTCAACTTTGCCCAGTAGGCACAACCATATTAAAAAGGCTTTTGGAAAGTATTCTTTATTTTATTTAGCTTCAAGGAAATAGATGTTAATAAAATTTAAGGATGTACTTACATGTTTATTAAATAGGAGGAATCCTGTTGGATCAGAACTCTAATTTGTTTAAAGAGCAAACTGTTCCAGGAAGCAAAAATATAACTGACTTAGGTATTAGCACAGCTCAAATACTTTTAATGAGAATAATCATGCTTTCATTTGGAAACTAGGGAAAATTGATTTAGTATGTTTTTTTTTTTTTTACAGAACATTGAGTTATTGTTTATATAGTAATTTTTATAACTATAAACATAAATTACTCATTATAGCCATTAAAGGGTCAGAAGCTTGAAGTCATGCCCATCACGGGAGGGAATGTACTTACATGTATATAATAATTGCTTCTAAAATTTCGTACATGATTTGAAGCATGACTGATCTCAGACAGAGGCAAAACCTTCTTTCTGCTTCTCATGTGAGAATTTCACACTAGGCTTCTTCTGTTTGTTCATGAGATCTTAATGACAGAACACATTCACTTCAGTGTTTTATAAGAAATCACTTGCCTAATTCATTGTGCCACAAAAATAACGCAAAGTTTAACCATGTTCCTAAACATATTCAGAGATGTATAGTACTCAAATTAAGGAGAGCCTCTCATTTCTACTTTAAACTTGACTGTCTTCCAAGTAGAGAAAAGGGTATCAAACAAGAGGTTTAAGACAGAAAGATATTTATTTATTTATTTATTTTATTTAATGCTTTTAAATGTTTGCATTTGTGACAGAACAATAATCAGTAAAATAACCATAGACATAATAATAGTAACAATTGTAATAATAAATAACTACATAGTTATTAATTACTAGTTATGTCACAATAGCAACAGTAACAGTTGCCATAGCAATAACAAAAGTAAGTAGGAGTAATAATAGTAATATTATTAACCAAAAGCAAAGACCTTAATCACATCAAGAATATTTTATGAAGTGGAAAAGTTGATCTTGGCTTTTTCTGATGACTGTATGAAACTGTTAAGAGATTTTTATATGAGCCTTTCACTTGAAATGGTATCTTTTGACCTGATGGATTACATATTTCTTTTTGAGGTAATAATTTTTTGGCAAGAGTCAGATGCAAAGGACTTAATGAATGTGATGGAGCATCCAAATGCCATACATGATGAAATACCAAAAAGCTCAAGGAATTGGAGGTAACTTTAAGAATACAGACATCTGACATTCCAAATACTACAGCTGGATCAGAACATCAAAAGAAGCATATACTATTACATATGAAAAATTAAATCAAAACATTGATATCTTTCTCAGTGCTCTTGTTGTAGAACACATTTTTAAAGCACGTCTTGTCAAAATATATCACTGAAGTCACCCCAGCTTGGGAATTCCACCTTTTCTGTACGCTCTGAAATTATATGATTGTCAAAAATTAAACACAATGTATTTGGTTAATCCAATTTTAAGCTTTCTTGCAGCTACCAATTTATATCTGCCTTCAGGCCTGAACTCTTTCTAGCTCAGCAATTCCCTCTACTAGGGCTCTACCTGTCCCTTGTAATATAAACAATTTTCTCTAGCTCTTTTCACAGTCTCAGTCCTAACTGGCACTTGCAACAAAACAAGACAAGAAAATAGTCTGGAGTCATCACAATTGGTCACATCAGTTAAGAGCTAAGTAGAGGCTTTGATGTAACTAGAGGCTTTGATGTAACTTTTACTACAGATATGCCCACACAAAAGTTATTAATTACATATGTATTCTCTTGCATTGGTAAAAAAGAATTTCTTCCTATATTACTTTTCCAAATATATTATAAATAAAATGTACATAAACGTAATTACATTTTTCCCAAAGCTGAATTACATAGGACGTTCAAAAATGTGTGCCAGTCACTATGTGTGTGTCATTTACAAAATACCAGCAAGCACCCATTCTGTTCAAGATGCAGAGAAAACAGATTCCAGGCCTCGAGGCACATGGTCCATTGTTGTTCGGATTAAATTCTGGTGTCCACTAACACCACTGGCTGTGGTACCTTCAGCTGAGGATGGGATGTCAGGATGCTGCAGCCACCCAAACCCGACACCACCTTTATTCCACCAGTGGTGGAAAAGTGGCTTTGCAGGTGGAGAACAGAGTGAGGGGAGCCTGGATTGTGTCTCTAACAGCTTGGGCTTGCTTTAATCACTGAGGTGCCCACAGGGCATGAGGAAGTGTCCTGGAGTGAAGCTGTGCTCTTGAGGAGTCCCCTGTGGTGTACAGCAATGAGCTCAGAACGGCCAAGGCAGACAAAGCAAGTGGGGCACAGTACCCCAGTTTCAGCCTGAGCAATGCAATGTACAGCAGCACCTAATTCCCGGTAACTGAGACGTGAAAAACATGGTGAGATGGCACAGAGCATAGCCATAGTGGTATGGGTAGTGAAGTTTGTGATCTTCAGGCTATATACAGACCTTCATTTGCTGCAATCACATCTCCATTTGCAATGTACACAATGGTTCTGTTTCAGCATCTAAAATTCCCCAGCATCTACATGGCCTCACCAGCCAGAGAAGTCCAAAAGGGTCCATTTTAAATAAAAAAACTCAGGTAAACACAATTTGGCAACACTAAGTTTCTCTTAACCAGACAGCATTTTCCAAATGATATACAGACCCATACACTTATTTAGAAAAATAAATTGGACTACTAGGCTACATATATTGCTAAAATAAAGGAATGCTACAAATGTTACCATGGAAAAACTCTTCTCAATAGCAGTCTTAGGGTATGAGACCAAAACATTTTAAAAGAAGCTTATTGTTTCATTTTTAAAATAAGTTGATTGTTCAGTGTTCTGCATGTAGAGAAAGTGCTAAAATGCTGCCTGTGATGCTGGGGAAAATTCTGAAGATGTACTCTGCTGCTAGAGTGGTTATGCAAAGTCAGGTTAAACACTAATCCCATTGATAACGAAGGATTTTGGAGGAAATCTATTTAAGAGTTTTAAATACTCTGTAGGGGGCAGTTTTGAACCAGATTAATGAAAATTTTAAGCTGGCTGATTCAAAGTTATGTTTTTATACTCAGTTTTACTATCCTCAGCAGCTACATGGGCATAATTTCTTTTTTGGGGTAGATCTTGGTGCTTAAGCAAACAGGGAGCTGCATGCTACTGTATAACATCACCCAGATGAGAGGCTTGTCTGCATGTAAAGTTCAGTAATGGTAGCCAACAAAACTTTTTTAAACTACCAGTTAGATAGATTCATAACTGAATAGCAATGATTAGAACTTCATGGTGAAGGCCTGCATAAAAACCAGCTCTGCAAAAGGCCCCAAGGACAGAAGTAGAGTTTGGGATCTCCTTCACAATTCCGGTTCAGCCCTGAATCAGGGCTCAATTTTGTTGTGACTTGAAAGTATTTATGACATTTTTGGAAAAAAGAAAAAAAGCAAAAAATGCAGCAGATTCTTGGTGACGCTACTATTGCCTGCAGCATTTTCAAATGCCTTTAAACATGGTGTCTTCATTATCTGCATTTATTTTAAGTGGATATGATGCTAGACCATGGAAAAAGGTGTCAGCACACTTAAATGTGTCAGCTTAAAGATGAAGATTTAAATCAGCCTCTCTCCAGCAACACACCACTTTGAAGTATCAAAGTCAGAAGTGGACTATAGCTGTATTTGACCTGAAACAAAAAAGAAAGATATCCTCTCAGCAAAGTAATAGACATTCTTATAGGGATTTAAGTAAAAGTGGCTCTACAGTGCAACCTGAAGAGTAGGAGAGGCTCAGTCACTGAGTCTTTTTTCCACTTGGAAAGGAAGGAATGGTCTAGGCCTCAATGAGAAAAATAAAGTTGTATAGGTAGGTGACCTCTGTAATCGAGAGCAGAGTATTTGCAGTATAGTCAGTGACTCTCCATTGACCACCATTATTTTGATTTGAATGGAGTTTCTTGAAGCCGGTTCTAAACCATGATCCACAGCTGAAGTTGTTACTTACCTGATACTGTAATTAGCTGATCATGGAGAGCTGCAAGGTTCACAATGAGTACTGGCGGGAACTAAAAGGATCAACTTCCCAATGTCCAAACTAAGAATGAATGCTTGGCAGATCATCAGACTCAGCAGCTCTACTATTTAAAGCTTGAAATTGATTTTGTTGCCTGGACGAGTGGTGGGATATCTTTTTTGTCCTCTCCTGGCCTAAAAGCTTTGCCTATTCTTTTTGAGTTTGAATTATTTTTAAAATTTATGTACAGGGTCTGGCTGGGATGAAGTTAATTTTCTTCGCAGCAGCCCATATGCTGCTGTGTTTTGTATTCTTTGACTAAAACAGCACTGATGACACAGTAATGCTTGGGCCATTGCTGAACAGGACTTGCACAGCATCGAGGCTTTACCTTTTTCATGCTCTGCTCCCTTAGAGAGGAGGCTGCGGGTAGGCAAGAATTTCGGGAGGGGAAACAGCCAGGACAGCAGACCCAAACTGGCCAAGGGGATATTCCATGCCACATAATGTCATGCTCAGCAATAAATCTCGGATTGCAAAATAAGGAAGTGGGAGGGGTTTGTCTTCCAGGATCAACAATTGCTTGAAGACTAGCTGGGCATCAGTCCGCTTATGGGAGGTGGTTAGTTGTTTCTCTTGTATTACTTATTTTTTTTCTTTCATTTAATTATTACTTAAACTTTCCTTTAGCCTAGCCCGTGAGCCCTCTGACTTTACCTAGTATCTCCCCCATCTTCCTGAGGGGGAAGGAGCAAGAGGTTGTGTGAGTGTTTACCTGCTGACCAGGGTCAACCGACCACATCTGGAAAAAACCCAACATTTATAGGCTGTATTATGATGCACTGTTACATACAACGAGTTCAACAAGGCAGGGTCAGCTGAAGGTGTACAGCTTTTGCATAGGAATTTCTACTGCAAGGCACTTTGAAGGACTTTCTTCCAGATCTATGCACATGCACCCACTTGTGTTACTGTAGCGGTAAAACTTCTGAACCGGGCATATCAGAAAGATAGTGCACACAGAGGAAGTATTTCCTCTCTGTTCCTGTGTCCTCTCGGCATGAGGCAAGGGATGCGTGTCAGCGACGTAAGAAAGCTGATGAAAGTAGAGCACCAAGGGAGAGGACATTGTTATTACAATAATGTGATTTAAAGAAATACGGAGTTCTGCTTCTCTCCAAAGACATTCAACACATGCCGACTGGAACGAAGGGACAGTGAGAGCAGCCCTCTGCTGTGACCCTACGGGGACTCCAGCGCCTGCCTGGAGAACACACACCCAGCACGGCGCCTCTTTGTCAGCACTGCTTCATTGGCTGAACACGAGTGTCAGGAGGCCTGCAAACCTCCACATGACCATTTGACCCTCACGTTCCTCGGTTTTTGCGTGAAAACACCTTTATTTTCTGTAAACAGGGACCAGCGAGAGCCGCAGGAAGGCGGGCTCGGCGTTCCTGGCCCCGCCGGCGGTGACCGCCTTCCGACACCCGCCTCCTTCGACTCGACTGGGACAGCGCGGCGCCCGGGCCGGGCCGCGAGGGGCGGCGGGAGCGGCGCACGGGCATGGCACGGCACGGTCGGGTACGATCCGGTACAGTTCCGAGCGGTGCGGTCGCGGCCGGGTACGATCCTGCGCGGAGCGGAGCAGAACACAGCCCCGTACCGCCCAATGCCACGCCGGCCGCCGCCCGCCCCACGGCGCGGCCCGGCCCCGCCCCGCTCCGCTCCGCTCCGATCCGCTCCAGCGCGCCCCGCGGCAGCGAGGCGCTGATTGGCTGCCGCGCCCGCGCGGGGCCTGGTGGGAGCAGCGCCCGGGCGCCGCGCTCCTCCTGCGGCGGCGTTGGCGGCGGGCGGGATGCGCGGCCCGGCCCGCGGCAGGTACGTGATGGCGGGGGATGCGCGGCCCGGCCCCGAGCGGCTCCGCGGCGGGAGAGGGCCGCGGGGTGGCGGGAGAGGGGCGCCCGGCGCTCCCTATAACCGCACTCAGGCACCGGCCCCGCGTCTCTGGGGCTCGAAGCGAAGCAGGGCGGCAGGTGCCCCCTCGCTCTCCCTCTTCGCGCGGGCAGCGGGGCGGCAGCGGGGCGGCGGCGGGCCGGGGGCGGGCCGGGGTGCAGCCTCGGAGGAGGAAGCCCCCGGCTGCGGGGAGGGCGGCGGGCGCCCTGCCCGGAAGCAGGGTGCGGCGGCGCCGTGCGGCTGTCCCGGCCGGCGCGCCGAGGAGCCGGGGGCTGCCGCTGACCTCTGCCGACGCCCTCCCTGCCCGCCGGCCCGGCCGCTGGCGGCCCCTCGCGCCCGCTGCAAGGGGTTGGGTTTCAAAAAAGAGCGCCTGACCCACCCACTTCTCGCTCCATCGCTGCGCAGTCCGTGTGGGAACTAAGTTGCCTTTTCAGTTAAGGCTCTACAAAGCATAGGACCTCTGTGGGATGCTTCCAGACAGAAACAGCTGAAAACGAAGTTAAATGGAAAAAAGTTCAATATTTTGTTGTAGCTGGGGCGTCCTAGGACAGGCCAGCAGTAGGTGGTGGGTGATGTTCCTGGTTTGGTTTTGCTTGTTTCCTTATCCACGGCACTCAGCCGGAGAAACTTTATTTATGGTCCCAGTGGAAGTTTCTGAGGTCAGTAAATTGTGAGAGAACTGTGAGCAGAACTGGAGTTTCAATTTGAAAGGCAGAAGTTTTGTTCTTTGTAACGGTAAATATTTTAAAAATATTGACATAAAGTGAAGTCACTAAGTTTGCAAAAAAAAATCTATTTAAAAAGCATTGCCCATTCCTTTAAGGGAGAGCTCTGTATGTCTGTATGCAAGGCCTTGATTACAAGTTTCTAACTTCCTTTTTTTTCTTTCAATATGTCTTCTCTTGATGTTATTCAGTCTTGAATTTCAGCATGTCAGTTATTAAAATTTACTTGGGAGACTGAGTTTTTGGAGAACTTTTAACCTTTAAAACATTAACAAGCCTGAAGAAATATGAGACTGAGTTGATAAAAGTGTAATGAGATCATGAAGCTATTTTCTCCACCTGGGTGGATGGGCGTGGATGACTTCGTGGATTTATGCCTCTTTCAAAAGAGAAGCTTTTTCTGCTCTGGTCTCTAAGTCTGGCACTTCTGCTTTTTAATAAATAACTTACATGTTTTGGGAGTAGAGGAGCTGCTATCAATATTTTTTTTAGAGAGAGTCAAGTAACAAAAATGGTAGTAGTGTTTTCTTAAACTTCTCTGTTCGGTGATTTAGTGCTTCTGTTGTCTGTTTTAAGCCTAGGACATGTTGCAGCTATCTTACTTGTGTATTAAGTCAGTGATAATGTGTGTGGAAATAAACCCAACTGCAGAACTGCTTAGTCAGTGGAATGCACAGCTCTCTGCTAGAGTGCAGTCTTCAGAAGGGAAAAGTGCTATGCAATAATTTGTTGGTTAGAGCATGGGACAGGAAGTAACATGTGGAAGATTTCTTGCCACGAATAGCAGGATATTAGTGGTGGGTATGTGGAGTGGCAGGTAAGGAGGAAGGAGGACAGTTTGAAGCAGTTGAAGACAAGTTGTGTTGTCATGTCAAAAAGAAGAGAGGGGAAGAAGGAAAACATCTGAGGCACTCCATAGTAATCATAGAAAATTCTCCATGTCCTCACTGAGGATTCAGTGACTAAACTGTAAATGTGACTCTAGCGGCCCTAATCCCTTAATGCCTCTTTGGGGAAGGGTTTTGGTAGTATTACAGACTTGCAGAGTAGCATCTGTAAAGCCTGTCATCATCATAGCTCCTGTAAAATCACATGCATAGTGACACTTGTCAAACCTGTTTCTCTTCCAAGCATTTGCCAGATACTTTAGAACTTGTGTAGCAATAGCACTGTGAATGTGTTATTGGTATAAGTCAGTGTGACCAATAGCTCATGGATAACCTATTCCCAAAAGATCCTCTAACACTTCTAGTGGAGAGGTTCTCAAACTATGGTTTGAAGGAAAATGGCACACACAAAGGCTGTGTGAGCATCTCTGTCTCTCTATGTCCACAGCTGAGAGCTACCATTGCTCCTAACAGCAGTGGCAACACTAGGGAAGCAAGCTAGATTTGGGAGCCTTGTGCTAGCTTTACAGACTTCTCAATTGGCTATTTGACATAGTATCTTGGTTGCAAAACAATATGAAGGCCATCTATCTCTGTAGAAATATCTGGGAAGAAGGTGTATGCTCAGATCTAGTGCAATACCTGTCGTGCTAAAACTCACCTGTATCTGCAAAGTCACAGTTGTGTAAAATTCTTGGTGTTGGATTGGGTTTGAAAAAAAAGAAAAAAAGACTACTGTTTTACTGAGGTGAGTTGCTGCAGTAGTGATTATTTTGAGAATTTGTTCGAGTCCAAGGGGTAATTGCTTTTTCCATATCTCGCTCCTTTGTGCTACTAATTTGGCAGCAGCAGAGCTAATTTGTCCATCTGTTCTAGCTTCATTTTCGTGGCATTTCCGATATGGATTTCCTTATCTTTAAGGATTGGTTTCTGAAACCAATAGGGCCTCTAGTCCTGAAGTCCTTGGCTTTCTTAAAAGATGATGAGGTTACCAGAGTACAGTAGTGTTTATGCTGGTGAGCAGTGCATATCCTATACATGTTAATTTGTTCTAACAGCCTCAGACAATTTGAAAACAAATTTGGATTGAAATATATCTTTCCATTATTGGCCAAAGGAAACTTTATAAACAAGATAATGATTACTTACATTTCTGTCTAGCTAGATCAGTGCTTTGTTTTAATATGTGTTAGTGTTTCATTCCAGAATGAAAAAGGTGTGAGCCCTGGTTGGGATTGAGTATTAGTTTACTGTCAGGGTTGTTTTGAACTGATTACTTTTTTGTTCAATAGGTAAAAAACTTGGAAATTAAATGACTGGAGAGAAATTCTGCCATCCTAAGTTTCAAAGTCAATTGATTCAACTACCTTCTGATGGAAAGTTGCTAGAATTTTGGTTCAGGAACTTAGACCCAGATCATCAAATCAGTGATGTACATGGGTTCCAGGTTTGTGTAGGGTGAGGTGAGCTGCTTTTGCCGCTTTGGAACTGTTTTAGAGTCATTTGATGTGCCGGTGACTGGGTTGTGCACTGTGGGTTGTGCAGGGAAGACCTGCCAATGTAGAGCTTTTGTATAGCAAATGAAATCTTTGATTATATGAACTTAAAACTGAGCATACAAAAGAACAATAGTGCTATCCAGCATATTCTTGTTGATGAGAGCATAAAAAAGAAGATTTATTTGAGAAATTTTCTCATAAATAGAAGGATGTTAATGCTAAATGCCTGGAGTGACAGCTAAAAAGGAACACTGAGTTATGCTTATGGGCAGCAGAGGAAATAACTGGAAATCAGTATCTTAAATAATCCTGCCCAATACTAAGTTTTTAAAATTGTTTTTCTGCTGGAGTATTTTGGTGGCTCTTTTTGCAGTTATTTCGTGCCTGTGTTTTTAAGGACTCCCCTCTGGTTAGGTATTTCTGAAAGAAAAATAACTTTGGCCACATCTGAGCTGATCAACTGTTACAAGATGGCCTATGAATCAGAAAACTGGATTTAAAAATAACATATAGGTAGATAGCTAGACAATGGCTTTATGCAATATTTTGATTTCTTAGGATGTTGGAATGAATTTGAGAGTCTTTGATATGTTGTTAGATTGCTCCTAAGTGCGTAATGCTTTATTTCTAGCTGTGAATTCTTGTAGAAGATTGATAGCTCTGCTAACATTTGTCCGCAATAGAAGATGGGTGGAGTAATTTCAAGATGGAGGGTAAGTAACATTGTGTAACAATGTAATAATCTTTAGTCTAGAGGATGGGAGTACCTAGAAGGTGTTGACTATTAATGCTGGCTGAATGTTAGTGCTAAACTTTTCCCATGAGTATGTCACTTAAAAGTCCAGTAGTGAGATATCATGACCAAAAGTATTCTTTGCTAAATCACTAAGCTGTGAAACTCTGCTGTTGTCATTTATTTCCTTTTCAGTACCAGTCTGGGACTGGCTTGGATAACTTAGAAAAATACAGTTTTAACTCTCTGTAAATCTAAGTACTTTTGTGGTGTGTCATTGGGATAGAAACTGCAGCATCTGTGACTTGAAAGGCTGGTGACCTAGGTAAAAATGGATACGTGCAGAATACATTTCTGTCTGTTTTAACAAATAGTTTGATAGCTTCTTAGTCCTGTACAAGTCTGTCTTCCTATCTGCTTTTATTGGTTTGTATGTTCTTGAGTGGTGTACTGAGTTTATGAGGAAGAGGAGGCATGAGGTTTTTGACTACTCTCCTGGCAGGTGTGAGTTGTTTGAGTCTAGGGTTGCCTTTGCTTATTAGCAGTTGACTTCAGAGCCTTCCATACAAAGCTCCTTTAAAGGTGAAACTTTAGGTGGAATGTCAGTTTTGTATAATAGAAACTCACTTTCAGGGTGATGCAGTGTGAGCTATGGTTTTTGAATTTGTGGTGTGAAGGGTGGGGAAAGACTGTGGCTTGATAATTCTCAGAAATTAGGAAAGATTCCTAGAAAGTGGATTTCTAGTTGCTCCTATGGGGAATTTTACTGGAGATGACAACACTTACTTGCAGTTGCTTTTGATTTATTTACACCGTGTGTCTTTATATGGAATGAATAGTAATAAAAAGCTGGAGTACTCAGGTTAGGGCTTCCTCTCTATATTCTCTGTGTTTTGCCTATTTCCTCCACTCATCAATTCTGTTCTTGTTTTACTTTCCACCCACACATTCATTATCGCTGTAGATGCATTATAGGTTTTCATTTTTTGTGATGTAGGAGAGGAGCCTTCAGTTAAGAGTAATGCCAGCTGTAAAATAGTGATTCATTATGGTCCCTTCTATTTGTCACTATTAAAGTAGGAAAACTTCTTACCTTTATGTAAAATAGATAATTTATTAATCTATTATGAATATGTCTTTTTGTTAGGAAACTGTTAATGTACAGTAATCCTCAAAATACTGAGTTTTTAAAAGTGAGATTAATACCTTTGTTCTTTCCCTTGTAAGCAGGCAAAGCCTTCCACTGTAGAAGTGTTAGAAAAAATAGATAAGGTATGTGTTGGCTTTTTGGTGCTTTGTTTGATTTTTGTTTAGAAATATACCTCCTTTTTGCTGGCCATGGATTTCTCTCACATTAGGTAAAATACTCTAATGAAATTTTAAATGATTTTGGTAATTATTCCAGTAGTAGAGATTCTGCATTTCGGAGGAATTAGCTTTTTCCCGCCTTACTGTTTAGTCATTTATAAAATACCAATACTGGATAATAGATAGTGAGAAACTACAAGGCAAATATTTATTTAGAGAGCCTGAAATGGGAATGAATATGAAGCTGCCTTGATTACACAATTCAATTATAACTAATGGTTAAAGTCCTATGTAATGGAAAATGTCACTAATGCAAAGTTCCATTCATCAGGTTGATTAGAAAAGCTTCAATGTATGCTTTTATATGTAGAAGTTGTAACTGTAGTGGTAGTAAGTAAGGTCAGGGGCAGAATAACTGGATAGATTGTTCAGTAATCAATTGTGATTTTTCACCAGCATTTGTGACAGATGTCTGTACTCTGTGGGGAAATTAACTGTTTTGAAATATGCTGTTGATATTTTTGTTTTCCTTTTAACGAAAGTGTGAGTACTTCTGTTGTCACTTGAAATACAGTCAAAATGGTTAACATAGCAGAGCATTGCTCGATCACTTACTTATATGCCAGAAACATCATGTTCAGGATTTCACTCTTAATGTGAGGAAAGTACTTAACGGAAAACAAGTGAAATGATGGAGAGGTTTCAGCAATTCCCCATGTTAGTAGAAAAGTGTTAGAGGCATTTAAAATTCCACAGGTACCTGATGAAAGTTTTAGAATGCAGAGTATGGTTAGTAGTGACTTATGTGATTGTGAAGACTGCCATTTATAAAATACTGGTATTCTTCACTTGTCCCAAATATACTAATGCATTACAAATGTGAAAAAGTGCTGATTTTTAACTTTTCTTACCAATTGCTAATAAGGTGCAAATGGCCCATATCATAACCGTAATAGTGTGATGTATTTATGCTATGAAAGTTATCTTTGGGCAAATATTGTCATTTATCAAAAAGCTGCTTGACTTTTCTAATCAAGTATCAAATTGATAGGGCTGATTTTAGCAAACATTTAAAGGCAGCTTAGTAAAACCACCTACTGATTTCACTAATAAGGCTGAACCCTGTTTATTTGCAGGAAATACAGACATTAGAAGAATTTAGAGAAAAAAATCAGAGGCTACAGAAACTATGGGTTGGAAGGCTTCTTCTCTACTCCTCACTTCTTTACCTTATTACTTGCTTAATTGTATATTTGTGGTGTCTTCCTGATGAATGGACAGCAAGGCTGACAATGACACTTCCATTTTTTGCATTTCCATTGATGTAAGTAAATATGCCTTTTTTATTTTCTAACTGCTGTCTCTTTGATAAAAGGAGATGGAAAATACATCTCAGCAGGGGTTTGGGTTTGCTTTGACAATCCTTGAGATGTCATAACTTGCTGAATTTTTTCTTCTAAAATAAATTCAAGTAGTTAGGCAGACACTTTCTTTGAGGGGAATGTCTCTCATGGGTCTGGGTTAAGTATAGAACTAAGTCTTATCATCAAAAGATGATAGCATCTAAAGTTACTTGGCTTGTCAAAATTATACTGGGGCTAGAGAGCTGTATCTGAACAGCTGTAAGGTAATGTAGTATAAGCACAAGAGCATTATCTTGGGTGTTATTTTTACTGCAATTTGAAAAGTAACATTACTATATGGAAGTAAGCAAAGGTATGTCACCTGCGTGTAAAATGTAGTGTATAAAACCTGGGAAAAATACAAGAATGGATGGAGAAACTTACTTTCATGTGTTAGGTGACTATTAACACAGAAAGGTCATCACCCTAAGTGTGTTGAAGACTAGTTTTACATAATTAGCTGTTTTTCTGGAAAATCATTGACTGTTTTCTTCAACAAGAAGATATGCAGGCTTCATTGTATGTGATCTGGAGAAAGTATTGCATACATTTTTGTTCCACTGACCTGATTGGCTGGTTATTCTGATGAGTGGCTTTTGTTTTCTAAGAAATCTACTTTTCTAAAAGTAACAAAATGGGCTCCCAACTCACTGAACAGCTGCTTTGCTGCCTCCCCTTCCTCCAGACCATCAGGGAGGTGAAAGCAGCCTGCTGAGCATCTTTCCTACTGACGGGGAGCACAGTGCATTTACTAATTTGCTGAAATGATCTTAAGTACCTCTGTATTTGTACAGCACCTCTGTATGAAAGCATGGTTTGTAGATGCCCTGGCTTTAGACTTGAAAGGCAAAGTCAAAAGTAAATATTTAAGGCTTTGCAAGTTTGATGAGCGTGGGTCAGGGTAACATAACATGTGGAAAACCCCCAACCTGAAGATGCTTTTTGTATGTCATACTGTGTTATGCATGATATACTGACATGCTGCTGTTGTGGATTCCTGTGGAGAAGATACATGGGCAGCAGTGTCTTGACTGGAAAGGATTAATATAGAAATTAGAGCTCAAATTAATCTTTGGCAGTAATATGAATTAATTTTGTTCTTAAGGATAAGCATTTCAAAGTCTTTGTTGTTAATGTGTGAGGCTTGCTCATGCTGATAGGAAAGGCTTGTAAAAGAGGAAGTATTACCAGCCTCCTTTTGCATACATGTATTAGAATTAGTGTAGAAGTGAAAGCTTTTATTATTGAAGGTGATGGCTTCTAGTGCTGTGGTTTGAATTTACATGCTGGATTTTTATTCCCTTGTTTGTGTTCCAGTTCTGCTTATTTTTCTCAAGATGGCTCTCTGTAAAATTCTGATTTAGATATCAGCTTACTAGCACTTAGAATCAGACTGTTGTTCTCTTACGACTTGCAACTGTTTATCAGATTTTTTTTTTTCCCTTAAGCTATTCCCCTTCAGCTTTTTTTGGCAGATATGAATGGCAAGCAGCTGCCAGCTTGTCTTTGTTCTCGGTCAAGAGGTGACTCCATGCTGGATGCCTGGTGCCACCCAGTAATAGCTCTAGAGATTTTTCAGCCCTAATCAAACTGGAGTATGTCTGCCTTTTCCAGCTTGCAGTCAGTCACCAACTTATTTCTGCCTTAGGTCAGTCCCTCAGGGTCTCAGCAAGTTACTGATGTTGGTAGAGCAAGTTAAGTTTTAGGAATATAACTTCATTAATTTTAAATGTATACTGAAATACTGGAGAAGTTGAAAAGCTGTGTTAGTGTTTCAGAAGTGTGCTCTTCTTGAACTGATTTTTATTTGAATTAGTTTTAATTTGCGTGTTCTGATTTTCACAGAAATGTGGGGGGTTTTTTTGTAAAATTGGTCTGAAATGGTCTGCTGTTAAATTTTCATCTTGGATTTCTTAAAGTGGAAATGCTTTTTTATTTCATGGTGTCCTACCATATTTAGAACACAGCTTTAGGTAGAAGACTATTAAGCATACATTAAAAAAGGAATAATGCTTTTGCCCGTGTAAAAAGATATTTAAGGCAATTTAAACCCTGTAAACGTTTATTTCTTCTGGCAGTTTATGAAGACACATTTTGTGTTGTGTAAGCAGATAAATCGACCTGTATTCTTAGATCAGTTATTATAGGACACCTTTGAACATGGAATAGTTAAACTTCTTTGTTTCTCCTACCTTGGACAGGTTGCTCTCAGATTCCAGTTGCCTCATCTCATCTAACTTGCCTAACTTGGGTTGCGTTGTTAATGTGTGAAGGCATTTTTAATTGGGCAACCATTATATAAACACACAAGATGTTCTTATGAATTAAGTCAAAACTCTATTTGAAATCTTAGAGCCTTTTGCCTGCTTTATTATGCACGCTGTTAGTCAGATAACCTTTCTAGCCTTTAAGATTGTTTCTTTTCTTAAATGAAACATTGCTAATTTAGGCTCTATTATTTAATTAACATTAGGAGGGTTTTGGATAGGATGCTTGGAATGGCTTGATGTATGAGGTTTGCCACTTGGCTTAGACTAAATAACTTACCAGGAAAAGTGTCAGCTTAATACTTATAAGCAATTCTAAGCTTTAAAACAAATGGAGTCCTGATGATTGCAGAGAGACCTTTCAAATGTAAAATGGTCATAGATCAGTTTAACTTTATCTTGACATAAACTACTCCAGCTAAGTCAGCTGAAACCCTACAGAAACTGAGTAGACTTAGAGCTCTCAGTAATCACTGGGACTCAGGTCAGTTAATTCTGCTTGGGAGAGCGTCTGTACAATAGCTGTATCTCATGGTTTTCATTGGTATTAGAATTCTTCCCACAAATCTCTTGGGCCTTAATTTTGTGTGTTAACTGGTAAGTTTATTTTTTTGGATAAAATGCGTTATAAATCTGTCAAATAAGAAGTGATGACTAAGTAATTTTCAGCTGAACATTTTTTAGCAAGCGATGATCTTGCTGCTGCTGCCTTAGTATTTCTGCCTTAAGTAACAGTTAATTTTAATAGAAAAGATTATTTTATTTAGAGCAATATTGATGTCTTGTTTACAAGATGCTAACTTAATTTTTAGTTTTTTATATAAATACTGTTTGAAGGTTTCTGTCCTTTGTATTTGCAAACTAAAATCTCATCTGGTAAGTGTTCTGTTTGCTAAATGACTTCAGAAATGGTTACTGTAATATATTTTAATTAATATAATTCTTCTTTCTCTTCTAAAGAATCTGGTGTATAAGAACACTGCTCATTTTTTTCTTTTCCAAACGGACAGAAAGGAATAGTAAGTACTTTTTCCTTGCGTTTTGTTTTTTTTTTTAAGAATATGTAGCTAGTTGAGAATGATGCTTGCTATGTTAATGTAAATGCTTTTGATCATTTGGTTTGCAGGAAGACAAGAGTAGCCTTTTAGTTGATACTGAAATGGGTAGTATTAGCTAAACCTTTTTCTACCACGTAGTTCATGAAAGAACAGGAAGGAAACCGCTTAATCTTTCACTTCGTTTATAAAATTGTGCTAACTTTCTCCTGTCTTTGCATGTGTCAAAAGTGTAATGGAATAAAATATGGTGTAGAAGTGGGAGCAAGGGGAAAGGAAATATAAACAATAGTAGTAGTTCCCTTGATACTTGCATCTCGCAAGTATTCCAGCAGTCTTAATCTGTTATCCTTATACAAAAGGGAAGAGATTTATAGCAGATGTGTCTAATTTATTTGTCAAGATAGCTTTTCTTTCCCAAGTTCTCCAAAGCATACTTATGTTTTCCTGGGTGGGAAAGGTATAAGCAGGTGTTTTTCTGCTTTTTTTGAGAGCTAAGGAAAATTGGAAGTCGTGTAACAAAACCAAAAAGTAATGGAGGTGTTCAAATATATATAAAAAGTTGTTAAATTTTGCATTAGAATGAATCTGCATGCTATTTAAAAACAGCATCTGTGGCACTTGTCTGCAGTAGTTAGAATTCATTTGAGACTTTCCTTGAAAGCAGTCCAGCCTGTAACAATATCTCATGGTGATGTGAGCAATAATACAGGAAAACCTCAATGTTGCACTGTGTTTTATGACTTGCAGAACAGCATGATGTATTTAATTTGTGACAGCTTACAAGTTAAACATCACTTTTAGAATTTTTCTTAAACTTAATGTTTGCATTTGATATGCAAGCACAGAACATACATTTTTATGTAGAAATAAAATTGTCCATATATTTTGTGGTGCTGTGTGATTCATTTCTAAGGTGAAATGAATGATTTGCATTTCATGGCTGAATAAGAAAAAAAGTATGTTTTTCTAGTTTGCTTAAATGTCTTTATTGCTGTTTTGAGCATACAGGCAAGTCTAGTGCTTTTGTTGAACCTTTGTTTGAAGTTGTTTAAAGGGTTTAGTAGATGATAGAACATGCCAAAAGGGATTATTTCTGTGTGGTTCCAGAGACTGGATAAAAATGAAGTGTTTTACCTCAAAGATAAAAGTCCTATATTTGAAAAAGAAAAATCGAATGTAGAGTTGAAGCAGTAAAGCAGGAGAAAGTGTGGTTGAGAGAGCAAATTGTCAACTGAGTTGCTCAAAACTAATTTTTTATTCTGGGATAAGTTAGTATAACATACTGAGACACTGGAGATGATTATTTAATACAGTAAAGCCCTGTGCTGGATAACCAGTATACACCAGATTTGGGAACGATGCTGTGAATGAAGAAAACCTGTAGCTAGACTCCAGGAAAGGTGATGCAAAGAAATTATAGAATTTCAGTTTTTAGGACTGGTCAGGCAAACAACTGTTAAGGGAGATTTAGGCTGAACCGTCCCAAAGCGTGGAGAAAATAAATGAGGTATATTGCAGGTATTGACTTCTCTAGTATGAATTCTTTTTTTTCTGTAGGTTTAATTAAGATGAGATATATTGGTTTCTTGAGAGTACTTTGCCGTAATTGCCATTTGGCCACGTTAGAAGGGGCAGGTGTTTCATGAGGTTCTTGTTGATTACAGGAGGTACAGTGATCAGAAAGAAACACCCACACTTTAAACTGATTGCATTGCCTTGTGGAAGGCTATGCCTGAAGATGTTCTAGGCATTTCTGTACCAAAAGCACTTTCAGTTTCTTGAGTAACCAACCATTAACAGTTGGCTGTACTCTGCTGTTTATTTGGCTTCAAGATACCACACTGCATTGCAGTACATTTCAAGCTGTTGATCTGTGTGGGGCAACGTGCGAGACTGTGTTCAAATATAAATGTAAAATTTGGTACAAGGAGCCTTACTAATTTGAAGATGCACACTTTCTGGAATTGTCCACCTTCTGTGGTCCAGCCCAGTATTAAATATGGTCTTTTTCCATATTATTAACAAATTATTAGCTATTAACAAATACGGATGGTTGTAGTTACCCTTTTATTGCATAAGTACTAACCTTTCAAGTATGTACTTGCCAGCTTTAGTATTTTGCACATTTAATAAAGAGGTTTCTTCGATGAAAATGGATTTCTGCATTCTGCTAATAATTATTTGTTCCCTTAATTTTAAGTAACAGTTTTCCTGAAGTAAATTTAAATGGTATGGCATACTTACTTATAAATAAATAAAGATACAAAAAAAAGTGTGTTTAGTTTGGTTGGTTTTGAGTCTTGTAGTTCTATGAAGCTTTTCCTTTCTTTGAAATCTGAAAAATGGGTAAAAGTAGGTATATTTTTACAGGAAGTAAGCTGCCAGTGTTCAGTAGACCTGAGAAAGGGTAAAAAGTTGTACAGTTTATTGTTAAAATCTTCTTGCTGTGAGCGGAGGTAGTAGAAAGCTAATTTGTTGAGAGAGTATCTTCTGCGTTAGGTGATGGTTTATTACAGTGAGTTTTCCATGAGTGTCAAGCTCCAAACATTGACTTTCAGAAAAATCCCACATGCATTTGTCCTTTTTTCTTTCTGTTTCTCTTGGAGAGGTTAGATGCTGTGCCTACTTGTTGTAACAGTCTCTTAACGTTTAGTAGTAAAATGACCTTCTGGTAGCTGTTCTTGCAAAACTGGGGGATTTGCTGTAGTCTGAATGTATAGAAAGGGGGAAATAGATTGAGCTTTGAAGCTTGGAATTGAGCTGGCATTTGAAACTACTATGTGTTAAGAGGTTTATGTGAAATACTGAACCCAGTAAATCTGGTACTCGGATATATTAATGCTTAGATCTCAAGCTTTTTTCTGTATTTTGACTCATGAGATTAAATGTATTTGGTCCATTGTTGTACCAGTTTTAATGTAGGTCAAAGCAGGGCACTGGCTAGAATTGGTTTGCTTAATGAGGAAATGGTACATAAAATTTTTTAATAGTTATAACTGTAAAGTGATAACAGTGGGCTATAATTTATAAGCGATTTCAGCATTTTAATTGATTTATTTTCACATAAAAACTCTAGTTATTTTATACAAAGTTTACTGATGTTTAGAGTTGGTAGTGATCAGTGCATAATTTTTCCTGATTTCACAAGGCGAAGTCAATGTTTAGAGTGTGCTAAAATTATCTTGATTTATATTTGAAAACTAATGTATAATATCCTTCTTTTAGATGATGCGCTGGAAGATTTAAAATCTCAAAAGAAAAAAATAGTAAGTAAAACTTCAAGAAAAAATGGTTGTTGTGGCCCACTAAAACTGGTGTGTGCCACATATTTGCACCAAACTTGATCAACATTTAATCTCAGTAATACAAATTTAGGATGGAAAAGGTTCCAAGTCTTGGATAACTTGCCCTCTTTGCAAAGTTTGTAACACTGAAAGCTGTTTCCTCTCTGTTTAATCACTCCATAAGGAAGCTTGCTGTTTTCTTACGTGGTTGGCTTCACCTGCCTTGTAAGGCAAAACTTAAAAACCACCACAACCCAAACACTCTCAGCCCCCCAACCTTACCCTGCCAACGCAACTCCTCCTCCCTCCAAAAACTCCAAAAATTGTATTGTGAGGCTTTATTATTAATAAGTTTCCCAAAGTGTTCACCTCATACCTTCTGGGTTTTGCCATGGTAGCTAAATTAATAGAAAACCCACAACAAAAGTACCAAAAATGAGTTGCATAAGAATCTGGTGTTAATCTGTGTTTTATCACTTTTAAAATGTAAATGTAAAGAAGATAACCTGTAACCTAATGATGTCATTGTCCTTCAGTAAAGAGGCTTTGCTAATATTTAAATGGATGTGTCCTTTGGTTGTAGTGGTGATACAAAGGGATTCTAGAGGCTTACATTTTCTGGGAAAGAAAGAAATGAGCATGACAACTATGTTGTTAGGTTTATTTTATGAAAACTGCTTAACTGAAATTAGTTAATGTTTCCAATTAACATAGTCATTTGATAGCCTTAAAGGAAAAGTTCTTGAATCCAAAAAGGCACAGTGGAGAACAAAAGAGTTTTTGGAATCTTAAATGTAAAGTCTTCATTTCAGTTTAAGTTTAATTTTCTGTAATAATGTAAATCTTTATTATAGAAGAACTAGTAATGCTGAATTTTTGTATGTGAGAAGCAATTAGGACAAAAGGCATTGAATAAAAGATTATTCAGGAAAAACCTAAATGTGTATTTTGCATATGGAAAACATTAAAAAACATGCTGTAGAAGAACCAGGAGTAGTTAAAAATGAAACAATTGCACGAATACTTTGTAAACAATAATGAAATTATAGTGTAACTATGGAGAATTTAAATCTGGAAGTATAAATTGCCATTAGTATATATACAAGTCAAGCTTTAATCATTAAAGATGAACTTCTAAATAGGATTAGTGAAACTGAGTTCGGGGAAGTCCAATAACGTATAACTCAGCTATTTTTCACAGTCTGTGATTATCACATGATCTTGTGGGTGCCTGATTCCTAGCAAGGAATCAGAAACAGAGGACTTACTGCAACCTCTTGAATCGGCATGGTGTTGGTATTTTTTACTCAGAAGATGGACTCAGGAGGTTCATCATAATTTAAGATATTCAATTAAGCATTAAAATTAGATAATTATACATGAAACAGAACATGTTGAAATGAGCTGGAAGGGGATGCAGGTATCAAGACAGAATATAATTCATGTTTTAGATAAAAACACTGATAAAATTGCATTCTGTGAAATTTTTTTTGGTAATACTCAGATTTGATTTTGTTTTGTTTGATTAACTTCCTTAGGAGTGCCTTTAGCTATGAATAACCTACTTTTTAGTAAAACAAAACAAAAATCAAGTGAAATAATGGGGAGGGAGAGGTTTTTTTTTCCCCTGTTGAGTTCTGATTTGCTGCTAAGTTTGCAAATAGGATCAGTTACTAAGAAATTTACATTGTGGTCCTCAAAGTATCTAGGATAAGTAAATGATGTGTTTCCTGTTTATTTGTAATGCAAATTGTTGCCTAGGCACGGAGCCTGCCACAACAGCTGTGCTTTTTCATGTTGTTGCAGCTTAGCTACCTAATTGCTGGATAAATCTTACATTGAAGACAATTGTCCTTTTGAAAAATGTTACAGTACTTGTGTTTTACCGTCCTGTGGCCCACCTTTTCCCTACAGACATTACGTGCATGCTGAAGGGATATAAGGCTGTTACAGGGCTTACCTGTAAATGGTGTCAGCTCCTCATCTGCTCGATATAATGCCCTGCTGGGTTTGCAGTGACTGCTCAATAGAAATTAATTTCTGTTTAATATCTGTTCTGGCTTTGGTGATATAGTCATGTGGATGCTCACGTGGGTAAAATACTTGACAAATACAGATACTTCATCTGGAAATTGCCATTAGTATTGTCCATCCTGTACTTTGACTCAAAGTTTGTGTAGTACTTATTTCTCACAGAACTGGCTGTCTGCTATTTTTTCCTAGTGATTACTTTAAAGCTTGTTGAGTTATGAATTGGGGTAGGAATTAAGTTAATTAGCTGTAATTAAGGCACTACTTCAAGATACAACTTTGTTTCCCTCCTTGATCATAAGGGATACTGTGGTTGTGTTCGTGACTCTTTAGCTGTGATTTTGGCCTCAGAGTTTCTCAGTTAATGAGGATGTCAGCCCTTAAGCCTGAACATGGGGAGATGTGCAAGTTCAGAGGGTTAAGCGTATTAAAGCAAGGGTGCAGGACATGTATTAAGCTGATACAACTGGGAATTAATGGAGAGTTTACCTGGAACAGCAGTCTTAAAGACAGGATAATTCTTAGCCTGAGGACAAAGTTGTGATGCTAGTATAGTAATTACCTTGCTAATTTTAGAATTAAACTTTGCTGAAGCTTGCTCAGCTACTCTGAATAGTAGGGTAAGTGTAATATTAGACTTTGACAGGCTTCCTAGCCATTTCAGGTAAGAGTTTAGAAAGTTGCATCTGTTAATCTAGGAAAAACCCCCCAACTAGTCTGATTTCAAGGCTATCTTGGAGTTATGTTACTAATGGGAAAAAAAATTCAGCAAGTGAGTTCTGTTACTTAAAATAATTACTCTTGAATCAACGTTGTCTTCAGCCTTCTAGATGTAGAGAACCATTGATATTTTGATAAGTTTCAGTATGTGATAAAAACTCTACGAGGAGTTGGTTGTTGTATAAGCCCCATTTTGTCTACCTGGTATATATGCTAGAGTACTGCAAACATGCAATTGGAAACTCAAAATACAGTTAAAAATCATATTTACTGACGATGGGTCAAATGAATTATTTCTTTCATGCAGTGTTCACGCAAAGTAGTTACTTTGGTGGTTTTAACGTTGGCATGGATCTGTTCAGAGTATTATACTTGATTACTGTGACTTAAATGATTTATTTCCGATTTTAATGAAACTTTTGCTACGTGTACTGGTATATCTTAAATGGTGGACTGAAATGAGTCTCGTGGCTTTGTGTGAACATAAAGAAAGACCTCTTTTAGTTGGGTTTGACATACCAAGTAATTCTCAGTTTATGAACTCACGTAGTAGTATGGTGAATAATGAGTGGTTTCCAGCATGCCAGTACTTAAGTCTTTGGTTGCTAAATTGCATTTACAAGAAGCTTAAAATACATTACTCATATTACTTTTCAATTTAGGCAACTGAAGTTGTTCCCAAAGGAATTCTGTTTGATTGCCTGTTGGGAAGGAGTTCATCGATACAATTGTTCATAGGAAGAGAATGTGGTTCCATGCTTCTTTATTAAGATCTGATTAATTCCATGAGAAATTAATGATGAGGCTGGTATTAACTTTCTTAGAGAGTTCACTTGTGATTCTGGTTGCTCAGCATTATAATTTTATTGGTAAGGATAGACTACAAGTTAGCCCTTGGCAGACAGTAGAAAGTGATTTTGTAGGAAAAGTTTTGGATCTCAGAGAAGACTATATGATGGAAACAGAGTAAGAGGTGTTGAGCAATTTGCTGTGTTAGTGAGCCAGTGCTCAGCATTAAGTTAGCCTTTCCAAGATTATGCTTCAGGATGGTGAATGTTCCAGAAGTCAGTGTGTTGGTTTGCATTCATAAATGAGCTTCCTGTGTTGGCACATAAGCAATTTTCCTCTGCTATGCAAACATAGAAGTAGTATTTAAATTTTACACAGGCTCTTATTTTCTTCTAGTAATTACACTAATTTGCTCACAGTAGGTAGACTTGGACTTTTTTGATTCTTTATTTGGTATTGTTAGCCAAATTTCAATTTACTTTAAAAAAGTATACTCTATAAGTGAAAGCATGAGAAATGTGAATATGCTTATAGAAATCCTGACAATTTCTCTATATTTTCAAGAAATTTGTAAAGAGTCAGTTGTGATACTGAATTCTTGTTCAGATTCAGCTTTACTAGAATTTTAAAGCTATTTATTAATTTCAAAATATGAAGAGTGGCTCGTTGGATTATCCAATAACTATAATGAGAAGGCTAACTTCGACATCTGAATCTTGTGGTGGCAGTTGAATTATGTTTCAAAATAGTGTTACTGTTTTTGCAAAACTTATGTATCCACAAATAGCTACCATACTATCTAATACTGCTGTGGCGAGAAGTGCTTTAGATAAAGAAAGTGTCAAGTGATGGTGGAGCATTCTGGTTTTTCTCTCCCTTAAAGGTCACTTTGTCCTGCAGAAGGTTATTTCTCTTTTTGGCTATACAGACAACTGCATGCATTTTATGTTCATTGATGTGAAGTGAATTGGGTTTTTTAAATTTTGATTTGGTGGCCAGATATTAGCACTGACTGTTAACGCTTCCCCACTTTGCAGCTTCACCTCACTAGCCTTACCCCTTTATATAAAAGTCTGTCTTACAGTTTTTACTTTTATAAGCAATAAATACTTTATTTTTCCTATTAGGCCTTTAATTCTGCTCTTATTGCACTGTGTGGCATTTGTTTTACGAAGTTAGTGGGTTAACTCCAAAGTGATGCTGAAATACAAGTTTAGGAAATTGATTTTTACTTCCTTCTTCAGTCCCTTTTGTTTCAACAGTCCTTAATTAACAGCCTGGATAGTATTCCTTGCCTCAAACTTCAAGAAATGTGTGGAGGAATGAGTGTTAAATGAATACACAGTAGCCATTAAATGGAGTGAATTTTTATTTAGCTTCTGAGGTCTATTTGTAATCCTGAGGTCTGTCTAAATGTAAAACTCCTGCACAGTCTGTATATGCAGAATGGCTGAAACTTTAGTTTCTCACTAGCTAAATAATGGCATAAAATTCATGTTAACCTGCACCATTTGTTATTTTAGCAGTGATAAATGAGTTTGAGAGAATTTAATTTTTTGACCACTGACCTTTTCAGTTTTGCAGTTTATGCCAACAGCAAACTTCAGAACAAACAAAGCCCCCACTTTTAGCTGAACATGGCCATTAGTCAGCATATCTAGAAAGAAAGGTCTGCTTAAGATACTGTAAAATGTATTGTAATTTCTATACATATTAGGTATTTGTCATAACTTCAACCATCTCAGTTTTAAAGTTAAGCTGCTTCTGATGTTGGCTGTTAACCACTAAAATGATACTTTACTAGTGATTACTTTTTTTAATTAAGCCCATGTATTAGCTATAAAGCCACTTGAGTGCATTGTAAATAAAACGCTGTAATAATGAAGTGCTTTAATTACACTCCCTAAAGTATGCATAGTTCTCAGTAAATTTTTTTATTTAAATTCTTAACGTGTTCCTTTTTCTGAAAAGCAGTTTGAATTGCTGTAAAGATGTAGATCCAGCCTTTAAAGTCATTTGAGCAAATTCCATGGCTGTTCTCTAGTTAGTGAGTTTTCACAGCATTTGCAGCAAGCTAATTGCTTCTGCTAATAAATAATCTAAAATCGATGCTGACAGCAGTTAATTGGCACAGGGACTTTATTCTGTAAAGCACTTGGCTAACGACCTTCCTTAAATTAATAGCATTAAGTGCTATGAGGAAATAAATCTAAGGAATTGCCTGTCATTTACTTGTCATGTCTAATAACTTCCAATAATGATAGCTGATAGATTTTTGCACATTCCATTATTGAAGTTGGTGCTTGTAATTATTCTCCTCATTATATGTAAACAATTAGCAATATTTGGTGTTTCCTTGCAATAAAGCTGTTAAGTACAAGTAGTCCATTAGAGTTTAGAAAATATTTTTGAAAGCAAAATTTATTTTGCATTGAATACAGGAAATCCGCAGGTATCTGAAAATGCTACTGGTTCATTGGATGAGCTTCACCTTTTGGTAACATTGATAAGATACTTGTAAATGGGAGGCTACGGTGGGGGGAAATCTGAAAAATTTTGAATTTGAATTTTGAAAAATTCTCTATTGATGTGTGGAACCTTTCTGTTTCCAGCTTGAGGAAGTAATGGAAAAGGAAACGTACAAGACTGCTAAACTAATCCTTGAAAGGTTTGATCCGGAATCGAGTGCAAAGGTGAGTCTTGTTATTGATACTGATGTAATATGAAAGGTACTATGGAGCTGAGCATTCAGATAATGTTATTTATAATTAATTGGCAGGAGACTGAACTACCATCTGCTGGAACATCTGCAACCCCAAGACCTGGACAAGGTAATAGCCCTGTAAAACGGGTGCTCTTTAGCATAGATACTCATCTTTCACAGCAATTTCCACTCTAGAAGTCTGTCTATGATAAAATTTGTAGATCAATTGACCTTTATTTAGGGTTAATAGACTGTTCATTAGGCTGTGCCCATTACTGTTCTGTATTTTTCAGACAAGGGATCTATTACTAAAGCCTGATGTTCTAGACAGCAGGATATTTAATGCTGCTTGATGTTAAAGCTGAGAGAAAATTAACTTCTTTTGGCATACTTGCAACTTTTCTAGAATACTAAGGTGTTTTCAAATCCTGTATAATATTCATTGACTGAGCTTTTCAGTTGTGTTTCTATTTATGGCTAGTTAGACCTTCCCTAATGCAGTGCTTGAACTACTTCTATTTGGTGCCCAGAGAGGAAAAAGAAGCTGGTGCATAATTCAACTACTTTCTAGTTGCAAAGAATGGACAGTTCTTTACTGGCTTACGATGTTCCATTTAAAGGTGCTATTGAATAAAATAATAAAATAGAAAAAACTTGAATGTGTTTCAAGGAAGCCTTGTTTCTAGATTACCCACACAAGTTTCAAGATTGGGAAGATCTTACACACAGTAGAATGCTTACATTAAAAATGTGATATTTATGCAAATATTTATGTGAACAAACTACTGTTAATTTTTGTTAAGGTTGAGTGTAAAATGCTTGTATGAACACAGTATAAAGGCTGCCTCGTATTATAATACTGAGGATTGTACTCACTCTTTAAGACAGATCTTTGTTGTTAACTTGCTGTTATAACCTGAAAGGGGTGATGCTCAAAATAAACTGCAGAATCTGATATGCATAATTTTTCATAAAATAGACAGATTGTTTTAGAATTTATTATTAGAATTGTGAACTTTGTGTTTAATTCTTGTGGGTAACCAAATTTCTATTTTCCCCATTTCTCAGTCTTGGAGTACTCATTTTGTTGGGTGCAGAGCACCTGGATTTACTGACAAAGGTGTTTGTAAGCTGCATCATCAAATTTGCTGTTTTGTTCTTCTTGCTTAGCTTCAAATTGCCATGAAAACGTTTTAAAACTATCTTTACTTGTTGACATTGACAGTGAATAGTTGC
>QWTY01017513.1:0-18213 GCA_008033365.1 Pseudorectes ferrugineus | reverse complement strand
CTCAGCAAACTGCTCTCTGTAGCTTTTGAATCTGAAGGGAAGAAGAATTTGGATCTTGGCACACTTGGCAGGCAGCTCTGGATCCATGGTGCTGAGGGAGGAGACTCAACTTGGAGACCTCTTGCCTTGATCTTTGTCATGTTTCTACACAAATGGACATGCTGCTGGTGTTCCTGCTGCTTTTACTCTGAGTGTCAGCGAGACCCTTCCACCCTGCTCTCCTCACTGCTACTCCCCCACACACGGAATGTTTCTTGCCCAGTGGATGCAGATATCTATGCATTAATGATGTCTAGCACGCAACAACAAGCACATTCCCTTAAAAAATCATCTAATATTGATTTTCATATTCTGCAATTCACCCCCCTCCACATTGTTGTCAAATCCAAGTGTTAATGAAGCATCAGGTAGACCCACCTGAAATTCTGTGCTCAATTGAAAATACAATTTCTTTTCTTTTTAATTTCTCTTGGTTGTGTTGTACCAGTGAAAAGTCTGAAAAAAATTACCTGGAACAGTGCTAGAAACCCAGTCAAAGGATAAACAGAAATATAGGAGACTCCTGTAGTTCCTGGACTCCAAACCCAGAATTGCTGAACCAGCCTTCTGGATGGTTACATCTGGTCAGGATTATTTCATTCTTAAATTTGATTCTGCTTCATTTTTTGAGCGTCTTAATGTAAACATTCTCCTGGAAAGAGTGAAAACTACAGCTACAGCCCAGGAGGATGCATGTGTGAGGCTGAGACAGCTGCAAAGCTGAGCAAACACTGCTTGTGAGAGCTGCTGAAGAGACGCTCGTGCAGCCCACAGGAGCAGCAGTTTTCTGAACCTGCATCCCTACAAGCCATGACACATTTTCCTGTGCCAGTAGGTTTCCATACAAGACAGATGTGTGTATGTAAATAGTTAATAGATCATGTCCCTTTTATAAAGGCAGCTCATCTGACAATAATAAACAAAAACGTGCAAACACAGCACATGAGAAAATGCCTGAAGATGGTCCACTTTACATTAAAGACAGATGTTCCGACCCTGACCATATTGCCTTCCTAAGGATCATCTTTTTGGTTTAGTCTGTCAGATATACCTGTACATTTCACACAAAGTAAAAAAATAAATTTTAAAAAAAAAATCTGGTATTATCTGTTATTTCTTGTGCATGAAACAGAAGGTGACTCTAAGGAGATCAGCAGATTTCAGCTGAAGCTGGATGCTTCAAAGTTGTTGTTTTGAACATAAAGACAATGACAACACTGCCACAAAGACAAATTTTACGGGCTCATTTAAATGGGGAATTTTATTCTACTTATTTACATTACCCATTTCTTTCACCCAAATAAGGGGTCTGATTCACAGAAACCATCAAAACTCAAACATTTAGTTCCAGACATATTTGGGGAGCTGGAGGGCAGGAAGTAGGTCATTGGTTTTGCAAGACCTTTATTTACATTTTAGCCAAATAACATGTTTGGATGGGGGGTTTTGGTCCAGTATTGTCATTTCCCATCATCCTTGTCAGGACACCACACAGAAGGGAGGGAGCATTGGTGTGTTCCCATGAAAGGCAGCTTGTGGGAGGCACTGAAACCAGCAATGTGGCAGATGTTGGATGCTCCCCCCTTCCCCTCCCCTGGCAGGGATCTGCCCTCACAAAAAGAGCTGGAGCAGAGTGGGGTGAGAAGCTGCTCCTGGTGGCATCATTCCCAGGTGGGAGCTCCTTCTCCTGCCCCTCTGCTCCTTTCCTTTCCTCACAGCCCTTCACCCAGCCTGGATCCTGGGCGACCTGCTGCTGGAGCCCTCTGCTCTGTCTCTCTTCCTAGGAAGATGGATTTCCTACAAAACTTTCACCCACACTTTAAGTCTCTGACTGCTGCTCCTCTCTTGCCCCCTTCCCACTCACAGCACACTCTGTAGCTGTAAGTGGAATGTGCCCTCACACAGCAAAACCAGTCTCTGTTCCCTACCTCCCCCTCAAAAAAAGTCCAGATAATTAATAATAAAATAAATGTGTTTTCAAGCTACAAAGCAAAAAATGTGTCACATTGCTCTGTGCACAGAAAATACACTTTGAGCTCTAGCACAACCAAAGGTCGGATTTATGTGGTCTGAAGTTTTGTTTTCAGAGGAAGAAAGAAAAGGGCTTTTAACCCCCTGAGGGTACAGCATAGTCCATGCTCATGGGAGGCAGCCCCAAGGAAATGCATGGTCCCAAAGAGAGATCCAGTAAATCCTATAGACATTAATCCTATTTTGCCCCCATTTTAAGTAAGCTGACTGCAGAGGAACTCAGCTCTGTTATGCCAGGTATCCTTCATGCACTGTAATTTTAATTCCTGCATGGATTACCAGATAAAGTTTCCTCCAAAGTTATATTTCCTTACAGAAAGACGAAGAATGTCATAAAAAGTTTCGACTTTCACTCCTCAAAAGGGGTTAGCAGAAATTAATGTTATCTGGGTATGTTTTGTGATTAAGTCTCAAACATCTTTTCAGATAAAAGGAGTTTATCACTTCACACTTTAATAACAGCTGAGAGCCCCAGCCTAAAGCTAAAAAAGTCGTCATCATGCCAACAAGAAAATGATCCAGAACCATCTTAGACAAATATCTTAATAAGGAAAGCAAAACTTTTGCCCTCTCGCTTCAGAAACAGAGATACACTAAATTACTCAGATCCTCATTAAAGATTTACTCGGGAGGAAGGAGGGGAAAAAAAAGAACCAAGGAAAAAGTTGCAGTAATTTTTCAAAGAAACTTCCAGCAGCAGATTAAAGCCTAAGGAACATCAGCCTTCTCTCCCATTTATAATACAGAAGGGCTGGTTCTGGGCTCTGGCTTGGAATTCACAGCTGACAAAAGACCACACACAATTTCCAGGGCATTGTCAGGAGTTCACCTGAGCCTAAACACTTCTGGTAGGGGCCAAACACTCAATATCTTAACCTAAACCAGGAGCAAGTCTTAAATTTGCTGTTAATATGCACAACAAATTTAGAATTTTTAAGTGCTTTAAAAGTTCTGAAAGAGGGGGAAATATGTAAATTAAAATAAAATAGGAGTAAAAAAGTCTGAAATCTGCAGATGATAGATGTTTGAAGTGCAAGAACATTAGAAAACTGTGGTAGCACTACAGAGTCTGCTTGGCCAGGAGCCTGTCAGCGGAGAGGAAACAAAAATATTTCAGCTATTGCATTGCTCCTGGTAAATTTGTTTCCCTGAGCTGAAATGCTGCTCATTCCAGCTGTGGAATCCCTCCCCCAAAAACATCCCTTCAGCCCATTTTCAGTTTTGTTTAACCAACCAGCTTCATAGACTACAGAAAGGGTTCCTAATGCCACTCATGTTTAAGTCCTTTTTTTTTTTTATCCCTGCTGAAGCCCTGTGCCATATTTTGCATAGGCCGAGGAGAAATCCATATGAAACATATGCAGTTACATAAATTGTGGTCAAAGACTTCCTGCCATGGAGATCTATGAGGCTGTGGGATATTCTCCCAAAGGAAGTGGAGGAGACTCTGACAAGTGAGACCCTTAAAACATGTCCTAGCAGGAGAATGGCAGACATTAACTCTGTAGCAACTAAAGGAATATTGCTTGGAGTAGCTACTCCCAGAATTTCGAGTTTGTCATGGTTACTCTCAATAGAAAGGCCAATTAAACACTGTAAAAATCCAACAAAAGACCATATAAATCTATTTGCATGGTTTCCTCAATCTTTAATAGGTTTTTGCAGCACAGGAACCAGATGTACTTTTATTGAACTGGGACCTTAAATATGGTGTAATCCATATGGCCAAAATAACTAGGTAATAACAGTGCATTTACTAGGGGACCATAATAATTATAGGATATTTCTCTTTATGACGTATAAGCAAAAGTTAACCACAAATGTAATTTATAAACTATTATTTTCATATATGAAATAAGCTCCAGAGTAAGTGGCAGTGGGACTGCACTAAAAAAGACGTTTCAGGAAGAAAAGACATTGAGTATGACCATAGCTGGATCCTGGTTTTCTCCCAACTGAACAGTAAGGAAGGGACCCCCCTCCAAGCACAGATCCCCTTCCCATCCAGAGGGAGGGAAAGAAATCCTCACCTCCCAACATCATCCCTCCCAAGGCTGGGCCTGCAGGAACCACTGCTGGAGATCTGCAGCCCAAGTGCTTCCAGGTTTCAGCTCAAGGACTGGGAACTCCTGACCACATCCAGGAGAGCCACACGCAGAGCTGCAGCCCTGGGCTGTTTAACAGAGTCCTGAAACCTTCCCCTCGTTCTCACATCATCAGTGCAGGCTGGAGCCTTTCAGGCACTTGGTGCTTGGCCTTTCATTCCTTCACGGATTTAATAAAAACTATTCCCAGCCATGCTTGCCTTGAGCCTCCCTGGACTCTTTTCCTTGCAGCTGCCCCAAAGAGATGTTTCCAGAAAAAGGAAAAAACCCCAGCCCTGACTGCCATCCACTGCTCTCTATTATTTGTTGTGCAAGGGACTGGTTGGGTAAATACCACCCATGATTTCTTGATTGCTCCAGCAAACATGACCCTTCAAGAAAACTCTTCTAACACAAAGTTTCTAATCCAAAAGTAAGAGGACAATGTTTAAGCCTAATTGCACCATTATTTTATTTTGATGTAGATCAGAGCATAATATAAGAGCAGTTTTTAGTCAAAAGTAACATTTTTACTAAAGTTTTACCCTAGAGTAAGGGTACAAAGTGCTGGGACAGAGTTTCAACATTTCCAAATTTAACCTCTTGCCTCATGGATAACCATACACTCAACATGGATTGTCTCATGCTTCCTAGGAGCCAATCCAATTCATCAAGGTTTTCTGCTTGCTTTTCAAATTATCACTAAATGCTGTTAGGGTTGATTTGGTTTTTTGGGGGCTTTTGATTTTTTGCTTTTCATGAACTTCAGCAGCAGGGTATGTGCATTTCTAGCATCAGATTTGTTTCCTCAAGTTCCATTCAGAAAAGTACACCTGAAAAATCATTTGACAACTTCCAATGAATTCGGATTGAAATAATAAAAACAACAATTTGAGTTGCTCATCTGCACATGAAACAAGATCTCAGAAACATCTCAGGCTCTTTCTCCCAAGAGTTCAGGTGGCCAAATTAGCCAAACAACCACAGTAAAACAAACCTCTAACTCCTTCTGAGGGTTTTACATATGCAAAAATTGTATTAAATTGTTTTTTGATGCTTCCAGACTTAGTGATAGCCTAAAACATTTTAGTCATTGCAGAGAGCAGCATCCACAGGAAACAAAGATTTTTACATTGTAGAGGGGAGAATAAGGGGAAATGTTTTTTATTATTTCACTTTAGTTTCATTAACTCAAATTATTGAATGAAGGATTATGAAAATCCTTTGCAGTACTAACAACTGCTCAGATGATCAACTTCTAACAAGTCTCTTCCAGTGAATTAGTGTTATTTCTGTCTGAAAACCTAAGTTTAAAGCATATATAGTTGTTATAAAAGGGGATAAATTATGTTAACTCCTCGATTTAACAGAGCAGAGGAGATGGCACAGAGACCAGCACAAAAACCTTGTGGCAGAGCGTGTGGCAAAGCTGAGAGCCCAAGCAGAGTCCCACTGTGTTCCACCATAATTTTAAGTCACAGCTCCACACCCACCACTCAGGAGCTGGCTCCCAACCAGTCCATCAGCAGCAACTCCATCGCCTCAACAATTTGTCTGACTTCAGCCTGAGCGAGTGGCTGCAGGTGAAAGGCTCTGCACTCCATCACCCATCACACAGCACCTGCTCCTGCCAGCATCCACATACTCATTGTGCAGCATTCCAAACAAGAGCCTGCTTCTCTGTCACCATTCAAAATCAATTCTGCGAAGAGCAACCAGACCTCATAAAGAACAGCTAATAATTAATTACACTCCAATGGTCCTCCAGCCAGCTCCCATACATCATGGGCTGTTGGATGCTTTTAATCAAAGTGCTTCATTATCATATAGCAATGTATCACTTTTATTTTACTTTTTTTTAAATAAAGGATGACATTTTTATAGCAGTAACCTTCAACTTTCCAGCCACACATCTTACTAGCAAAGAAATGCCAAGAACAACTACAGATATTATAGCAAACTATTCTCTTTAGTAAATCAAGTGGCATCCACACACTTTGGTGGTGTGGGGGGTAGGAAACAATGGGTACCATATAATTTCAACAGAACAGCTGTGTATGGAAGCAAGTTTAAAACAGTTTTCCTCCTGCCCCCATCCAGCCAGATTAGGTCCCTGTTCTATCAGCAGAGGGTGGTGCTGCTGAAGTCCCTGGTGCAATGCTACAAACCAAATGCTATTCTCCACATTCACCAATCTCCTTCAAACCTGGACAAAAATGGTCAAGGTTTTCACATTCCTGCAAAGTGCTTTCCTGAGGGGGCACAGCACAGGGGAGAACACAAAACAGGAAACACAACTTGCAAGTTTGGTTTAGGAAACAGCCATCAGTCATGAGGTAAGAATCAATGCCTGTGCCATTTTAGTTCTGCATTTTCTTCTGGTAAATAACCCAGAGCCCTTCCCCCGCATGTTCAATATGGTCCCAACTACTCTCTGAAATGCATAATAAATGCTGTTTGAATAAAGTCCCTCCAAAACCATTCCCAGCAGTGGGCTTTCACCCTTCCCTGCCTCCACAAGTGTCTCTTATCAAAGAGTTGGCCTAAAAAAGTGTATCACAGAATCATTTAGGTTGGAAAAGACCTCCAAGATCCTTCCCTGGACATGCTCCAGCCCCTCACTGTCTTTGTTGCTGTGAGGGGCCCAGAACTGGACACAGCACTCGAGGTGTGGCCTCACCAGTGTCCAGTACAGGTGACAATCACTGACCTGGTCCTGCTGGCCACACTACTCCTGATCCAAGCCAGGATTCCATTGGCCTTCTTGGACACCAGCACCCCCAGGTCCTTTTCCTCTGGGCAACTTTCCATAGAAATCTTTGTGGTGAGATTTTTTCAAATTTATTTCTCCCCTGCTGTTAATCTATGGGTAGTTAATACATATTTTTATGGGAATTATACATAATACGGAAGCTTCATTTATTTTGAAACATAGCAGTAATCTGCTAACACTCTCATGGAAGATTAATCGCCCACAAGCAAATACCTCAAGCCTCCCTGTTCAGAAGTCAAGGGTAAACAGCCCACAAAATTCATATTCCAAGACCACATGGCCAGTTTCATGTCCATCACACACTTCCAAATCTGTTTCGGCTCCTAACAAAAAAAAATTTCTCACAGGAAAAATTATGTGGAATACAGCTTTAAAGATCCCAAACACTGTGGAAAGTAAAATGGGTGTCAGGCTAGACAGATATGATTTATTAAAACAAAGCAAGTGATACAGAAATCATTCAACTGTTGTGCCATAGGACCTCCCCCATTTCTTTTTCTTGGAGACAGAAGGCAAATACCGTTTTCCTACACAGAACACCACATGGGCTAAAAACTGTGCTCCAAAGGCCAGTTTTTACCAAAGTGATGCACGGCTTCAAACCTTTTTCTGGGGCACATGGCCTTTGCAGCATGGTCAGTGACTGCTCCTGCAACAAGGGGTGCTCAGAGCTCCCATGGAGCAGAAAATTGAGATATTGTCTCTATCAGTTCCCATCATTTCAGAGATGTTAGAACAAATCAAGGAGAAACCCTTCCACCAATTATTTGCATGGAAATTCCTCCAACGAGCAGTCCTTCACAAGTAAAACCAAACACTTCTGAGCCCCAAAGTACTTTAAATAGTGTAAGTTAAGATGCCTTTCCACTCTCACATAATGCTCCTCTGGGGCTGAGCAGGCAGAGGATGGAAGTTTCTGTAGCACCATCCACTGTTGCTGGCACTTGGCCTCAATTCTTGGCTGCTTGTGACATGAGAATGGGCATTCACAGTGTTCAGGAGCAACCAAGATGTAAAATAAAGAGAAGTATTTTAAGGAAGCTTTCTGGTCCTCCTCTGTCCACCATGAAATGGATTTTAAATTGCCCCTTCAGCAAATAAGTTGTTTTTACATAGATGGGAATAGAAAGGTAAGGAAAAAATAGGCTAATGCTGAAACAGTGGCACTAAAAATTAATGTACTGAAAACACACACATTTTTACCTTTCATCTTAAAAAAAAATTGTGTTAGCATACAAGCCAGCTGGAGAATCTGAGGTATTTTCTATTAGCTCAATCACATTTCCTGTCTTACAAGTAATTGTTATCTGGGTTCTGATAGCATTTGGTACTCAGACTTTTGTTTCTGGAACATTTATAAAATCCAGCTTCCTACAGCCATTCAGAAATATGTTTTCCACTAAGATATATTCGGGTAACAATGAACAATTAAGCTCCAACTCCTCAAGCTGCCGTGTCCAAGTTCTGGGGAACTGGAATGTGGTGCAGTTGGATGAGACAAAACTGAAAATATTCTGTTTTTAAACAGCATCCGTGCCCTCCAACAGCAGGATGAGCTGCAGAGAGTGCTGTCCATGGTCACAGTTGGCTCTTGGGAAATAATGACAGGAGTTCTCTCCCTACAAAAGCAGGGGTACGGGGAACAGCCTTTCCTTAGGCACACACACTTTTCATCCAGCATTGAAACATTAAATTGTCTCATGAGCTGCCATTTCTCACTGCTGTGACTCCAGCTGATGGTGCCAAGCACACCAAGGTGGTGAGGTGGTTCCTTTTCTTCTGCAGAAACAAGAAACAAACCCTTGCCCCTCTGATGTTGACTCCTAGAGAGCTGTGCCCCCTCTACACTGACAGAAATGGAGAGAAACGTTCCCTTCCTGCCACGCAACCACAATTATGTGGCAAAGCAGCTGGCAAGAGATGGCTCCTGTGAAGAAGGACTCTCATGACAGCCTAAATCCCCAAGTTTTGGTTCCTGGAAGCCAGGATATGTTTCACATCTCCCAGCTCACACAGTCGATGCCTCTCCCCTGATCCACAGATCGTGCCTGTCCAAGAGTCCCCAGACTTGGGATTTAACTCCTTGTCACGGTTACTTCACTGACAGCCCTGAAAAACCTGGATTTCGAGCAGCACTTGAAACACCATAAGCACCTTCGGGTCCTCTCATTACAAATATTTAAAAGTTAAGAAAGGTTTAGACAGTGTCCTGGGGCATGCTCAGTGTGAAATGCCAGCCTGGGCAATTCCAAGAGCTCTCACAGCAGCCCAGGTTCATTTACTGACAGGCTCTCAGACGTTTCCACCCTAGGCAGAAGTGTGTCCACGGGGTATAACTCACCTCCTGAAAATTCCTTCCTTCAGATCTGATGTCTGCCAATTGAGAGATGTCATTATTCAAAACAACAAGCTCAAAGAGGTAGAAGGCAGGGGAATAATTCTGAATCAGGAGTATGAAGTTACTGCCACAAATGGAAGGTCATTTCACCAATTATCTCCTGCACATATTTTGTATTAAATCCTGCATTATTAAGTTCATCAGGCTATCTTCTGATACAAGGAGAACTGAATATTTATGTAGAGCAAAAGGTTAAATTATAAGTCATTGAAAAACTATGATGATGGATTTCAGTTTAATAAGCAGTGACATAAGGAAGAAAATATATATGCATATATAGAGAGTAAATATACTGTGCTTAATTGATTGAAAAACCTGCTTTCCTATCCTAGGTGATCTCCCACCCATGCAAGAAAAGCAGCATCAGGAACGGTTTCAGATTAAGCACTAACCCCTGCAGTGATTGGGCATTCCACAGCAAGGCAGTTTAAAAGAGTTTAATTTCTTTTATGATTTAACATTCTGATAAACCTTTTCTAATTCCATTGTGTTGATATTAAACCGCCTCCGCTTCCAAATTTTGATACTGAACAGAAGCCATATTTAAAGCAAGCTTTTGTCTGGTGTTTTTCCTCTCCCCCTCCCCATTTCTTTCAGAGCAGGTCCCCAGTTTCTCAGAGGAGCTGGAGGGCACTGGGCCCCCGCTCACCTGTGACTGATGGTGGCTGGGTGGGGGCCAGGCTGGAGCCCGGGCACAAAGCCCGTGGGCTGGCAGTGACAGAGACAGATGCCTCTCTGTAGCTGTGCAGATGGCACCAGCAAGGCTTCTCTGGCTCCTCCAACTAGGAGATGTTATCCCACGAAGAAGTGTCTCTGAGCAGAGATAAGAAGAGCAGGGGGGAAAGTATCAGCTTGCCTATCAAGTGGGAGAGATCTGAAGGCAGATTGAACAGCGGAGGATAACAAAATTCGCGCGTTCTAAAAGCAACGATCTGGCCCAGAGGGCTGAAATCTGGGGAAGTGATAAGGAGCTGTAATAGAGTCTATCAGAAGCAGCAGCAGCCCGACACTTAGGGAAACTCACTTGGATGTCTATGCAGCAACCCTAGGAGCAGGGGAGAGAGGGAGGAGTAAATGGGAGCTCTCATACTTGAACCAGCACTAGAAGAGATTTTCCTGGGCAAACTCTGTGCAGCTGAGCACCACTCTGTAGGAAGAAAGCACGAATTTATTATATTAAATTTCAGGAGTAATTCAATGTGAAATGAGGAAAAAAAGACAAAAAAAGTAAAAAAGACACCAAGGGTGATATCATTATAGGCATTTTACTATTGCTAGATGAAAAGCCCCCCAGAAAATAAGCCACTGATGCATAGGGCAGAGAACTTCATCTAGGGATGTTGATAAAGCAGCACAGAGCCCCACTGACCACTTGGAATTCAATGGGATAATCTCTGCACAACCTCCCCTAACCACCTCCAGCTACAAAAAAAAATTTAGAGAAAGTACTAGAGGGGAGTTATTTCTGCTCCAGTCCTGACTAACAGGAGACTAGAAGAGAAGCAATTGAGAATTTGACATATGGGAGTAATAAATAACACTGTGGATTAAAGCAGTCAGAAAAAAGCATGTGTATATACATACGTAATTATTTTAAGCAAAACAGCTTTTCTTCTGATAGAGAGGAACAGAATGCCTAGCAAGACCATCACGGCTGTGCCAGAAAGAGGCACTTGAAAACAGAAAGAAACATAAATCATATGTCAAAAACAAGTTTACATGACTGAGGAATACAAAAGAACCAACATTAATCACAGTGCATTAAAGACAAGACACAAAGCTAACTAGAAAGGGACAAAATGCATCAGGAACAAATTGGTTCACATAAAACAAGAGGAAACAAAGGGAAGCAAGACCTTGTTCCTAAGGAGAAGATGATGCATTTACTCCCTTGTGTAATGACTTCACCAAAAGGAGAAGTGTCCCCATCCTCCTGGGGTAACTAATGGGAAAGCACACCAAGGGCTTCCTTTTTCTCCCTTAGAAGGTCTTTGAAAGGATAAATAGACAGGTACTTCTCTGCAGTTCTTCAGTGCCTCCTTGATCTCCATGGGAAGTTCTCCATTGCTAGGGGATAATTAGGGAATTGCACGCTGCTAGGATCAGTAGGAGAGCACAGCTCTGTCTTTAGTGGTTACAAAGTGGTAGGTTGGCTCCAATAAAACCTGAATTAGGGCAGCATTCCCCTATCATTATCTCTGACTCCTCTGGGAAACCAAATAGCAGAGAGGGAACATTGAACTGCCCTCTCCAATCCAGCTGTGGTTGCACAACTAACAAGGACCCAGAGCACTCAGGCCAGAGCCCAAACGCTGCTTGTCCCAAAAACACGGAATGTGCACATCTGGAAAAGAAGGAGATTTTAAACAGTGTTGGGAGCTACACTACAACCAGTAACAGATCTTGAGAACAAGCTGGTCCTACAGGACATATGAGAAAGCACATTTTGAGACAGCAGAAGCTGCCTTTAATCTTCTATCTCACTGATGTGTTATGTTGATACACTGCACATCGAACAAACATTACAGGAGGATTTCTGAAAATGCTCCTTAAATTTTAAACAAACAAACTCTTTGGAAAATTAAACTGATGGAGGATTTCCCTATATTAACATTGGCTTAAATCAGTTTTCATAGGAGAAGTACACTAGGAAATACTAGCTTGAGTTCATGTTTTCAGCATGCTTAACAGCGCTCACTGCATAAGCAATGCCAGGAATGCACCACAACCGAGTTTTGAACCACTCACTGTTTAATAAATGTTACATTTTAAATGGTTGTTATTGAAACGGTAACTATAGTCTTCACATTGAATGAATTTTCCATTTTGTGGGGAAAAAAAGCTATTTCATTAGAGCTGTATCTCACAAACCCCAACTCCAAAAGCTTACAACTGAAAATGGCTTACATCATCTGATCACAAGTAGTTATTCAAGGAGAGTATCCAAAGGACTTTGGCTCAGTGAAAGAGGCTGAAGACACGAGCCAGATGATTTCTACCTTGCTATAGGTCAGGTGGTCTACACATTAAAGGGCAGAGAAGCTTTCATTTGCATCAAAAGCCATACAAAACACATCTTGGGAAGGAACAGCACAGAAAACCAAGCAGCAGCCAAGGATCAGATCAGTCATATATCCATCACAGATGACTTCAGTGTACTTGATTGCTCTCTGGTGCACTTTTTTTCAAGTTTCCCCTGCCTTTGTAGTTTGATCAATCTTATCTCAAGATCTCCTAGAAATCAAGCACGAGATGCTGCTGCTGCTGTAAACCACAATTAGGCACCAGAATGGTGATGCAGGGGAATAGGCTGTCATTATTTGATCTCCAATGATTTTCAATACTGCTTTGCTGTGGCAATAATTTGCATTCCTATTAAGATGAATTAAGATCATCATGTTGTATCATAACAAACCCCATTAATACAAAGCAGCTTTGGAGCTTTAGCAGTGAAATGCATTTTCCCCAAAAGCCCAACATCCTCACACTAAAAAGCTTTTAATGTTGTTACCTTTCCACATTTTCACTGGATGAGCACAACAAATCCTTTCTATGGCTTCTCTGTGTGTTATAAAGTCTTTCGTGTACATTTTGCTCAGCATATATTGGAAGCACAAGTGTTGTGTCAATACTGCCCTTGTACTGTTTCTGGCTCTCATACCCAGAGATAACAGAGTGCATTAACACACTCCACTGGATTTAGTTTAACAGCTGAGTAATGAAAAGATAACCATTTATAAAACTTGATATGATGCTGGATCCATTTGGACTAGGACCAGGACCAGGTATAGATGCTCTGTGTGATGGGGAACAGGAGACATTCCCTCTACCCCCACACACTCTTGTTTTGACTTGGGAACGTGATATACTTTTAAACACACTCTCTTCAAGTAGCGTGGTGGAGAAATTTCCTCTCTAAAAAGCAGGAAGCTATTTTTCAAAGGCTACCTTTTAATTTTGAAAGAGACTGCATTCAAGCCAGAAGATCAGCTACCAATATTTTTTAAGTGATCTCTAAAGCATGACAAGCTTAGCCAGCAATAGAAAACCCATACAATCTATCCACTATTGTCTGAGGGTTAATATAGTTATACCAAGCCTATTACTTCTGAGCCTCCTAATGAAAAATGTTCTATTTAACAAAGTGAACATCAACATCCTGAAGAGGTTCTTCTGCTATCTGTCTTCTACCTTTAATTTTAATTAAGAAAACAAATGGACAGTAAATTTGAAGCAAAGAATCAACATTAATCTCTAAATCAAAACGATTTACATTGAGATTACAATTAATCATATGCATGAAATATCTTATTTAATAGGGTGATGCCCTCAGTTACTTTGTTTAATCACTAAAACAATTCAATTTCCAAAATTAGAATTTGGAACCTTTCCAAACATAACCCATTAAGATTATCAATCCAGCAAGAACAGTGACACTGAACCACTGAAAAATAAACTCTTCAAAACTTTTTTATTCCTGCACTGAAGAATGTAAAGTGGGCTCAGACAGAGCGAACCTCAATTAAAAATAGGGAGGGGTAATGCAACATCTAAACAAGCAGATGACCCCAGGACATTTGCACTTAAACTTGTTGGTGACATTATTCAATTCCCATTCAAATAAAGGCCACTAGGCCAGATTTTAACCTTGAATAAACAAATGAACGCCACAAAATTAATGGGTTTACCTCCAGTTACAGTGGGCACGGGTTTGGTTAATCAATAAAGGCAAGATTTTGCCAACATCCTTAATAAAGAGCGGAGAGGACACAATTTTAGCTTTGCAGTTGGAATCAGCTGCTGTCATGTGGGACATTGCACAGAGATCAGGTCTTGGCCCAGATGCACACACAGGCTGTCACCAAAAAGTGGGCTCCAGGGTACACCAGTGATGGCTTCTACAGCTGGTTAAGCCTTTTATTCAGGTTAAACATTTAAAAATGTCTCTTTGGCCACCTTATTCAGAGTTACCACAACCATGGTCAATGCCCTCCTGTTAGGGAGAATCACACATCCCTCACAAGAATCTCCTGTTGTCCTCAAAGACAGGTGGAGGCAGGATTTGAGCAGGCAAACCAAAGCAGCCAGCTTTGATTTAGCCTGGCCATCATATTTCAGCCAGCACATCAAAACATGGCTGGAACACTTCATGGAAACACAAATTTACACACACGCACGTCTTGTACCTCCAGCCAAATGCCGTAAGTCTTGAGACGCTGCCTCAGCAAGATTAACACGAGGCTATTCATTATGGGATCAATAAGCCTGTCCTCTCAGGGGCTCTTCTCCTCTTGCCCCACACTTAGCTTTCCACTTTGTGGCAGGGTGGATTTATTTAAAGGATAAAAGTCTTCTTAACTGAAGACTGCCCAATGGTTTCTGTTCTCTTTTTGTATTCTAGCACTATGTCTCCAAAATTTAAAAAAAATAAAAGAAGCAGGGAAGGTAATCAAGAAGAAACTGGGTCATGGTGCTCTGGACACCCCAAAGTGTGTTTGTGTATCTCTGTGTCACATCTTAATAGAGAAGAGCAGTCACATTCTGCTTTCTTACATAAATGACACTTCTCATCTAAAAATTCATTTTTCAAGTAGATTTTCCTCGCTTCACGTGCTCAGAGTCACCCTGCCAGCAGAGGAGAACAAGTCCTTCTGGCTCCCTGCCCCCTCCACATGCCAAATCTCCTCCAGTGGCACCTCAGCCACCTTCTCCTTTTCTCCCTCCCTCAGCTCCAGCCTCTCCCTGCTCTGCAAATCCATCAGCAGAGCCAGCAAAGCAAAAAGTACCCCCAGCTCCAAAGCCAGAGCTGCCACTGAGACCCAGCCCAGCACATCCCCACCTTCCCAACAGGCCACAAGGAACCCCACAAGGAGACACTGATCCACCTCGGCCGGGGCACAACCCCAACCACAAAAGACAACAAAATTCAGCGTTACTCTTCAAACCATCAGCGCAGAATGGGTGAGCAATGCCCCTCCGACCTGTCATCCTCAGGAAAATACAAGTTTATCCATTAGAGCAAGGTTCTTCCTCCTAAAAGCTTCTTGACATAAAAATGTACTTTTACGTCACACAAGTCTCTCTGGCAGTTCTTTTTGTGGACGTTACACATGCCACATGGCTGGTTAGGGAACGGTCCTAACTCTAACCCTTATTTATCATTTGCTGAAAAACATTATTTTTTTACCTCCAGGGACACTATAGACTTAAATTTCCTTGGATTGCTGATGTGTGTAGAGGAAGTACCTGCAGTTAATGCTAAAATGGGACAAGCTACTGGAGCAGGCACCATTTTATTAAATATATAAATAAATAAATAAAATAAGTTCTTCTCAGCTTGTCTTCTTGACATATCAACTCCCGTGCTGCCTTCAGGCAAGAAATAAAGAATATTAACCAACAAATCAAGTAAACACATTTTGTGTGCTGCTTTTGGAGTGCAACGTGATGATGGGTTTCCTAAATAATTCTTGCTTTTGCTGGTGCCAAACCAAAAGGAGGATAAATACAGCAGCAGCCCATCTCACCTCTTCTGAGCACGCACAGGGATTGAAAGGGACTCAGGGGCAAAGCATGGGACTTCTACGTTCCATAAAACCCATGGCGAAAAAATCAGCAAGACAACGCAAACATCTGAAACCAAGGGTGGTGACAACAAGGTGACACTTCATGAACCTGGGTGTTGCTCCAGCAGGAGCACTTGTCCTCCCCAAAAGTCCTTGTCCCCCTGGAAACTGTGCCAGCTGCAGCTCCTCAGGGTAAGGACGAGGCCCTGCCATCGAGCCCATGCCCAGCTGGAGGAGACCCAGCCAGCCACTGCCACCCCACACAGCTTCCCCACAGCCATGGGGCCTGGGAGGCCTGACTGACCCCATTAATGGGGAAATGGAACACCTCGTGCTGGGGGAAACCGATCCTTCTCGCTGGCAGTAGAGGCCCAACCCTCGGCAGCGCCGATGCTGGGGAGAGAGTGATTAATGGAGAAGAATTGATCCTCCCAGTGCTTGTCAGGCAGCCAACTGCTGCCTCAGACAAAGAGGTCTATGTGGAATGCTACCAGGCAGCCACTCAAATCATGCCACAGCTTATAATGCCTCCCCATACCTTCCCCCTTCCTTTTTAACAGCTACTTATGCGCTAAACAACCTCTTTTTCTACACGTTTTGAAGACTGATGGCGGAAAAGCATCCCTGAGGTACGGCAGCCTTATCCACCCAGCTGCCCCCAGATCACGTCCCACTTTGTCTCAGAAACAAGGCCATGAAAAGTTTTCAGAAAAATTCAGAGGAGTCCAGGCCAAAGAAACTCTTCCAAATAAAAGAGACAGATGGAGGGAAGCTTCTTTGTCGAGACAAAGTTAGTCAACAGGTAACAAAGGAACAGGAGGGACGATGTGCAGAGCTTTCAGGGCTGAAATGTGCTGTGTCAAAACCCAGCTTGGACTAGACACTGAAGTATTATTCTTGCCTTTTGGCAGCACGCATCACATCCATGATTTTTGGGTTCTTTTTTCAATCTTGAAACATTTTTTTTCCCTGAATTAATTCCATGGCATGGTGAGGCAGGAGCATCGCATCAATCCCTCCGTGAAGGGCAGGAGCACACCTCTCCTTCAGGTTCGACCCTCAAATCTCATTAATTGCAGCAGCATCCTCAGGGCCCGGTGTTTGCACACGACGTCCCCGAAAGGAGAAGGGAGGGAGAGGAGATGAGCGCACCCCACACAAGCAGACGGCTGACTGCTCGATCTGGCTCCCTTCTACCCCCTCCCTCACAGTCCCCAGGGCAAAGCTCTGCTAACAAAAAGGGGCTTTGCAAATACCACACGAGATAAGCACGGTAGCACACGCAGCTCCTGGCATCTGTTTATCATTAAAGATAACCTCACCTGGATGGCTGGGGAAACGGCCCACCTGTTTTTTAAAAATAGGTTTCATCTCTTCTCTCACAGCAATCTGCCTGTGCTGAGTGATGCTTTAAAAATATACCAAGACATGGTGCTAACACTGAAGCATTTCCTTACCCAGCCGGGCAGGGATAAGATCTGCATCTCACAAAAGGCCAACATATGGTGCTGATAGCTCCCTGATTATGTCAACATTTATTAGTTAAGTAAAAATCACCAGCCTTCTTTAAAGGAAGGAGCCCAGATGCCTGCAATTAATATTTCTCCACTCCACCGAAGAAACTGTAATGCAATTCCTAATGTCTCTACTTGAAAAGGCTCAAAACTCACAAATTATGTCATTAGAAACTGCAACGGAGTAACAAGAGGTTCGGTATAATGTATTTTCATTAGCCGAGGCTAATTGGAGCCAAATGAGTAAAACAATGCAGGGAGGGCGAAGCAACAGAAATCCTCGGGTCTTTAGGAGCCGAAATAAATGAGGGTAATCAGCGGTGTGTGCAGAATACAGCATGTTCAATTAATATAAATGGGAGAGCAGTCAACTGCGGCGCTCCGCCGGGGCACACGCGGGAGCTGGTGGGCAGCAGATGTCTCATTGTGGAGTGCGAGCACCAGCAGGATGGCAGCCCGAGCCAGGGAGAGCGCTCGGGGCTGAGGGACACCCAAAACAACAGGATTAGGGGGTGAAAAACCCCGCAAGAGGGATATCTGAGCAGGGAAAGCAGCACGGACCTCGGGAGGAGATGGAGGAAGGGGAGGAGACAGACACCTGTTTGAGGGACACCCAAAAAAACAGAACTAGGGGTTAAAACCCCCACAAATTACCACAGGAGGGATATCTGAGCAGGGAAACCAGCACGGACCTCGGGAGGAGATGGAGAAAGGGGAGGAGATGGACACCTGTTTGAGGGACACCCAAAAAACCAGAACTAGGGGTTAAAACCCGCAAAAATCGCCACAGGAGGGAAATCTGAGCAGG
>QWTY01017512.1:0-13106 GCA_008033365.1 Pseudorectes ferrugineus | reverse complement strand
TGAGCCACCAGTGCCCTTGTGGCCAAGAAGGCCAAAGGTATCTTGTGGTGCTTTAAGAAGAGCATTGCCAGCAGGTCGAGGGAGGTGATCCTGCCCCTCTGCTCAGCCCTGGTGAGGCCACATCTGGAGTGCTGTGTCCAGTTCTGGGCTCCTCAGTACAAGAGAGACATGGAGCTCCTGGAACAAGTCCAGCAGAGGGTAACAAAGATGATTAAGGGACTGGAATATGTCTCTTATGAGGAAAGTTTGAGGGAGCTGGGCCTGCTTAACCTGAAGAAAAAATGATTGAGATGACACCCAGTCATCCCTTCCACCCTTAATGTCTTAATTCTCTGAATATGTGAAAAGAACAAACTCATGTATTCATTTAAAAGCAGATTATGTCTTATTTATTTAGTAAAAACTGGTTGAAAAAAACCAGGTCTCTCAGCCTTTCCTCACATGGTAGGCTGCCCAGTCCTTTGATCATTTTTGTGGCCCTTCTTTGGGCCTTCAGCAGCCTGTCCTCATCTTCTTTGCATAGTGGGGACCAAAACTGAACACAGTATTCCAAGTGTGGCCTGATGAGCATAAGTCAGGTAGAATAATGACTTGTTTATCTCTGCTGTTGATGCCCTTGATGAGGCAACCCAGAATCCCACTGTATTTCTTTTCTGCAGCAGCACGCTATTCACTCATATTGAGTTTGTTGTCCACCAGGACTCCCAGGTCCCTTTCCACAGAACTGCTCCCCAGCTGGGTAGATCCCAGCCTGCGCTTCACTCCTGGATGATGTTTTCATACGTGCAAGACCTTATGCTTGTACTTGTTGAACTTCATAAGGTTCTTGTTAGCCCAGTCTCCCAGCCTATCCAGATATTCCTACAGCTGGGTCTCCCTTCTTCACTCCATTTGGTATCATGGACAAACTTCATCAGGATCCACTTGATCCCATCTTCCAGACCAGTTATGAAGTTATTAAAACATCGTTGGGCCCAGTATCGATCTCTGGGATCCCATTTGTGGCAGGTTGCCTGTTTACCAGAAAAGGAGCTGTTTACCATTCCCCTCTGGGTTTGTCTGGTCAGTCTGCTCCCCACTCACTGGTCTAAACTGCAATGCATCTATTGCTCTCACCACATGAGCTGAGCTGGTTACTTTGTCATAGAGAATGATCAGGTGTTTCAATCACAATTTTCCCTCGGTGAATCCATGCTGGCTTTTCCTGATCACCTGCTTCATCTGACTTGTGATAGCCCCAGAGGATTCATTCTGTAACTTTCCCAGGAACAGAAATAAGACTGATGGACCCATAATTTCCTGGATCCTCATTTAAGCCCCTTTTGTAGACAGGGGTGATATTAGCATTCTTTCAGTCTTTTGGGACAGCCTCTGATCCCCACAACATCTAAATTGTTATGGAGAATAGCCTCCACAGAATGTCAGCTAGCTCTCTTAACACCCTCGGATGGATATTTTTGGGCCACATTAATTTGTAGGGGTCAAACTCCTGTGACAGCTCACACATCATCTCTTCCTTCACTGGCAGTGATTCTGTGTTTGCATCAACCTGTATTTTTGTTCCCAAGGCTGGGAGCCCAGCAGTGCTGGTAAAGACAGAGGTGAAGAAAGTATTGGGAACCTCTGCCTTTACAGTGGTGATGTAACTAATTCACACCTGTTCAACAGATAGGTTCCTGCCAATATTTGATACAATATTTTTCTTATTGTGCATTGTGTTCTCTGTTTGTTTTCTCACTATAGTGGAAGAATCATCACATAAGTCAGTCTACTGAGAGAAATAACTCATTTGTCAGAATATCAACGGTTCGATGGTCGGAGTGAGGACAGAAATATCTATGAGAATTGAAGGCATTGAAACAATAGAAATCACAGTTCTGTAGTGAACCAATTACAGTAAACTCTTGAGGTATTACCTGAGCTCAGAAAGTACACAGTGAAAAAGTATTTAAAATACTCAGTATGAATATCAATTTCCTTAGGTACACAAAACCAGTTTTCTAAATTTAATCTGATAGTTCATGTTCTGTATAGCAATAGTCATTTACTGGAACATAGAAGGACATAAGGCCCATTTACTGGAACACAGGTGGACATAAGGCCAGCCTCTGCTCTCCAGTGTAAAAGGAGGACACTTTTCAAAAGGCTGAAATCCTGCTGGCAGAGACTGTGATAGCAAGATACAAGACAGCTGATAACAAAAATATTAGAAACACTTATTTAAAATTTTCCAGTTTCTGATGAATTATGCCAAAACAGCATAATTGGTTGTTGAATTATGCAGCTGCATTTTACCACTATCACAGTGGGGCTCTTGCCCCACTTTATACACAACAAACAAATCACACTTTATCAGACTTACCATACATACTCCTTCAGAAAAAGCCATTTTCAGAAATATTGAGAGTGACCTCTTCTTTTTGTGGAGGTCCTGAATCACATAAACCAGATATTGCTGAAGTCTGAGAGCAGTGTAATTTCATTCTGCTCCCTACACTGTGAAATATAGAACCACTGGTGTCATGAAATCGAAGAAGTATAAAAATGAAAGTTCTTACTGATAGAAGCATGTGCAGTCTATATTAAATTAAGAAGGATGGAAACAGATCTGTGACTTTTGAAGTACATGAAAAACTACAGCATCACCAAAGACACCAGCAGGTCAAGGGTGTAAATGGAAATAACTACTTTAGGGACAGACTGTTCAGGACCCATATTGAAAACCTGTGTGTCGCATATTTTCACAAAATCAATTTATTTCCAGCAACTTGGGAGCTTTAGGGTTTATGAAATATAGTTATATCCCAACTGTCAGTGAAGAACAAGTTTTCTAAAAGTAGAAAATCTATTGAAGGCTGTGCCCCTTCAAGATAAACAAAGAAGAAAAAAATAAACAAAATTCAAAACTATTTCCTTCCATACAAGTCTAATGTCTGTTTTGTGATATTTACCTCATGCAAATAAATGGTTATATTTTTATATATGTGCATGTGTATTTATAAATATGTGTGTGTGAACGTGTGCACAGGTACTGTACAGAGCACATATACTTCTGTGGTCATACAGAGTAAAATACTGGTATGGTTTGATGAAAGGCAATTTACTTATTGTTCACAAGTGTTTTTTAGAGAAGAGTCTAACACAATTTCTAATATTTTGCGGAAACCTAGTTGTACCTAATACATTTTGATATTTTACATTTCTTTCAAATTAATTAATAATAAATTCAAATTTATTTGAAAACAATTTAAAATTAAAAGCAGTTTAAATGAAATGGTTTTTAAGAAGGATATGTTATTTTAAGAAGGATAAGTGTTACACAGTTAAAATCGCATACAAATTAGGCAAACTGTATTGTGCAATATTGTTATGGTTTAGGCACAGTCAGCAACTTAGCACTACCGAGTCACTCACTCACTTCATTGAAAGGATTCAAAGATATATTAATGATTACAGTAAAGAGGTCTTTCACTATTTCTTAACAGCTACTTTGATTCAAAATACTGAATCAGGTAGGAAATATTGGCTATGATTTGCACAGATTTTGTTTTACTAGACGGGCTAATCCCTATTTAGAATTTTTAACGTCCCATGTTGAAATGCAATCTAAAATTTGTACCTTGAGACAAAACTCACTTCCTAAATTAGTGCAATTTGTGCACTCAGTGAAAAAAACACGAAAAAAGGTTGGGAGTATGCTCACTCTTACTCTCCAAAACCCAGTTAGAATGCTGTCTAGTACTTCACCACATACATCTACTCTCTTTCAGTGTATTTCATTTTTTTTTTTTAATAGGGAGAGATCAAGGGATAGTCTTGCTGCAGCCTGGTAACGCAAAGGTCTGTATAATTAGAACCTTCAGAAGGAAGAAGTTGCCAAACAACTCTTTGCTTTTGATGGTCTCTTAGGGCTGTCTGCAGAAAATGGAAATAGCTTTTAGCTGCAAGATTTGGGGCACAGTGCAGCAGCTGAATTGAAGGTCTCAAAAATAGCTTATAAAGCCCTCTTTATGCCTGCCCCTTGTCTGCCTTGCTTGCTTCCTCTTAACTGTTCAAAGCATTTAGCAGTTAAAGGAGGCAGTCAATAAGTGCAGACATAAAGACTCAGAGGCGGTAGAAGTGTTCTCATGTACTGGCAGAGCCTAGGATGAATTTATTTACCCTTGAATGGTGCTTTACATCAGGCAAATCAGAGAATCTAATAATAGTTTTATTCCAGACTATGATATATTCTGTATGGGCATTATATTTTCAAGCAAAAGTGTCAGGAAACCGTATTTACTGCCATTTATAGTATGGTGTATACTCAGTTTCTACTGTTGTCCGGAGTGGGACAGGAAATTGAAAACAGGGCCAAGAAATGTCTTGCAGCAAGACTACTTCTGCAAGTGCCAGGAAAGCAGAGACCTTACTTGTTTCTGCAGCGTATATTTTTACTGCTTTCTGAAATAGCCTCTCTAAACCTTAATCTTACCTGAATCACATAAAATACATGTTTCTATAGGTGTTGTGCTTGGGAAAGCAAATTAATATGTAATGAATATTTATATGTATACAACTACATGCATGAACACACATATAAGTGTGCATACATGTGCTAGCACTTTTTAAAACGTTTCCTACACATACACTCTTTGTAATATTGACCTGAATATTAATTCATAAATGGGATTCATTTAATATTATCTACTATCAAAATAATGCAAAAAATGTCCTCACCTGCAATTAATTCCAAGGAAACTGACAGTACACAGAAGCTGCAAGGTAAAACAGATCACATGCATACGTCAGGAGTATTTTCTCCCTGAAAGCCTGGTTTGAGAAAGTTAAGAGTGTTTTCTACTTCATGCATCTATTTGGTAAAATTTTGCTAGTTACGTAATCAATATAGTTTTCATTGTCAAGAATCATTTTTTCTAATGTTCCACTGAAGAAACAGTTATAAAATGCAAATATTAATGTATCATATTGATCTACAGAAATCTTCAATAAAATTATTAGAACATACTTTCTTGTAAAGTGGACAGAAAACAAAGAATTATCTGACATTCAGACAGGAGAGCTAAAAGTGTATTCTCATAAGTATTATAAATTTTATGCAAATTTTCATATGCAAAATTTTATGCAATTTTGTCTTTCCATCATAATCACAAAATTGATGTTTCTTCCATTTTAAATACTTTGAAAGTATATTCTCAATTTAAATGTTTCTTTCTATCTCTTCAGTTTTTATATTCTTATTAAAATAATTGCAAGAGAATTTTTTTAACTACATGCATTTCTTTAAATAAGAAATAAAAATAGCTTCTTTCAGGCCAAAACTTTCATTAGATATAAGAAAATGAAATACTGATAGCTTTTAAAGAGCTGAAGAATAGTAAAACCCAAGACTTACTGCTGAGCAGCTATGGGAAATACAGTTTGTTACACCAGGTGTCATCTGTTTTTTGAAGTCTTAAAGAGCAGAAATAAGTAAGAGCTATTTATTTTAAAAGATGAGAGAAAATAAGAGGAAAACGTGGAAGTGTGGCATACAGTAATAGGAGGTATCAATTGTACAAAAAGCCTTTAACAATATGGATTTATTCAAATGCCAGTTAAAAGAATTAGATCTATAAGAAAGCAAAACTTTCAAATAATTCCCCATTTGAAAGAAGATGCATACACCTTTCTATTTTAAGGCAAAGAAAATAGAAAACCCAAGCCCCAATTCTTTGTGCAATATTTGCTTTCTTTGTGAAATTCATATTGATTTTCCCTTGCTTTTGTTTGTCTTTGTATTTTGCAATTGCATCTTGCATTTCTACTTATTATTATGCGAAGAAATAAATCACGCAGTTATGCTCCTATTGTTTACAGCAACAACTAATCATCCTTTTCTGGAAAACAGCACTACTAAGGTTCCTTGCTGTGAAAATTCTATTTAGTTCCTGGCCAACAGATTTGAATGTTTCTTTATGACAAAGAAACTACACCTCCCACAAGGCAGTGGGAAATAAAATAGAAAATAGAGTTTAGTATTGTGATTCAATTATAGAAAAAGAAATGTCTGGGTTCCATTCAAAGACAGAGTATGCTTGAATAGCTCAGACTGATGCACAATAAAATAGTTCTTTTTGCATTATATCCAAATAATCTTATCATAACTAAAAATGTTTTTAACATATAAACTTTTAATTACAATGGGGCTTGCAATATGCTTAAGAAAGCATTCAGAACTTAGAGAGCCTGACCAGGCAGGTTTTGAGGCATAATGAGAATCTGAAATACCATATTAGGTGTCCCTTAACCCTAGCAACCTTAAAGAATAAACAAAGAATGAAAGTGATGACAGTACCAACCCAAAGTTTTTTATCCATCATCACTGAAAAGAACAACCAAATTACATTTTGTGACTGGCTGATGAAATAGGTATCACACAAAGATCATAGAGATGACTTAGTAACTGTCAAAGTCAGAGGATATTAGATTATCCATTGTCACATAAACACAAAATCATTCCTTTTTGATAAATTGCTTAGCCTTTTTTAAAGAGTTCATGACCACATAGACATGTACTTGGGGGTTACTGTTTCTTTCGAAATCAAGTTTGACCACATCAATTATTTGATCCTTTTTTCTTTCTGATTTTGATATATTCTCTTCAATGACTGCTGCTTGCTTATTTCCACAGTTCCACAAGCTCTACATGAATAAAGATGGTGGAAGCGGTGGTTTTCTTCAGTAATAAAGTAGTTAGTGGCATGATCTGACAGCACAATACCTGCCTAATGTAAGCAAGCTGCCACTTCTTTTGATCCCAAGTTTGTCTTACGAGCTTCAAACATCTTCCTTCGTGTTCAAAATTACTTTTGAGAAATTTTGGTAGCCAGTATCATTTTAATTCATCATGTATTTCATCTCTTCCATTCAAAGAAGGCAGACAGAACCTACTTTAGACATACACTTGAGAACTCCACTGACATTCAGGTAACATGTAAAGATGATGGCTTTAATTCAGGCTTTAAAGAAAAATCAATTTTCCACTGACAAATGACACAGTCTGAGTATGTTTTTGGCTCATGCGATGACAGAGTTGACCCGAAGCCTAAGTGTATTTACTGGGTTTTCCTGCAATAATTTTTTTCACAGTAGCTGGCTTGAGGCTGTGCTTTAGGTTTGAACAAAAAACAGTGTTGATAACACAGGAGTGTTTTCGTTTCTTCTAAGCAAGGCCCTTTCTGGCCTTCACGGTACCCCACCAGTGAGGAGCCTTGGAGTGCACAGGGAGCTGGGAGGGAACATAGCTGGGACAGCTGGCACCAACTAACCAAAGTGATATTCCAGACATCATGGTCAGCATATAAAACTGGAGGGTTATTTTTTCTAAAGCCACAAGGTTTTTTTCTCACATTTGCCCTTCCAGTTCTCCCCTTAATCCCACCAAAGAGGAAGTGAGCGAGTGGCTGTCTGGTATGTATTTGCCAGCCTGGGTTAAAACACAACAAAATGAAGAACTGTATTGGATCTGGGCAGGATGAGGTTAACTTTCTTCATAGCAGCCTTTATGGTGCTCTGTTTTGAACTTGTGGCTAAACCAGTGTTGACAGCACACAAGTGTTTTATTGCTGAACAGGACTCGCACAGAATCCAGGCCTTCTCTGTCTCCCACTCTGCTCTCACACTGAGTAGGCTAAAGGTGGGCAAGAGATTGAGACACAGCTGGGAAAGCTGAACAAAGGGATATTTCATGCCACATGACACCAGGCCCAGCAATAAAAGCTGGGTGGTGTTCTTTCCCAAATAACTTGCTTGCTGGGTGGCTGTGCATCAGTCTGCTTTTCAGACAGAGCAAATAACTCTCTTTGTGTTACTTACTGTTGAAAGATCCCCCTTCCCCTGCCCTCCCTCACTTTTCCTTCACTTAGTGAACTGTTTTTGTCTTGACTGACTAATTTTTCTCACTTTTGCTCTTCTGATTCTTCTCAGGGTGAGGAGGGATAAGCAGCTGGGTGGGTGCTTAATTACTGACTGAGATCAACCCACCACAGGAACAAAACCTTTCTAGTCACTTCCCATTTCACATAAATTTATAGTAAAGGTTATTTGTGTTTTAATATTAAGACAATAGAATGTTCAAATTACGTTTTAACCTTATCACATTCCAGACACTAATTAAAGCTTCAAATGGAGAATACCTTACACTAAAAATCTGGTCTAAGCAATAAATAAGAGCTATAATAGCATACCATAGTAACAAGAAAGAACTCTATCACAGTTTGAAACAGATTAGACCTACAACTATCTGTTTCTTCCTCCTCTTTCAAAATTGGGGATTTTTCTTACTTTCTAGAAATTACATTTCCTTCATTTTCCCCATCCTTTCTGACTCAGTACTATTTTCACTGATGTACTTCTGTACACAAATATGGAAATTGTATCATTGAAATAGAAGGCAGGAATGAAATGTCAATACTCTCTTTGTAACCTATGGTTTATTCCTACCATGTGTTTCAATGGGAAGATTAAATGTCAAATATTGGCAATTACACGATGAAAACATGACATTTTATATATTTGGTGGCTAAAGAAGGAAAAAATATTCACTGAAGTTATATTTTCATTGAAGCTCCAGTACAAGTAAGAACATAATTAGTCTCAGTTCAAGTAAAATTTCACATACTCAATACTTTGAGTATTCCTACTACAAACTTAAATACATTGTGTGACATTTAAGAAAGAATGAGTATTATGACTGAAGGGAAAAGAAATGGGAATTTTAATTTTTCTGCATGGATTTTAAGTGCTCAGGGAACCTGATTAAAAACACTGGCAACTAAAATCTCTAGTAGTATCTATGGAATACATAATGTTAATTCAGCTAACCTATATAATTTACAGCTATGGATCTCAGTTTAGTTAATTTTGTCTACATTAATATACTTAGTAGCAGGAATTCCCTGTCTCTATCTAATGTTCTAGTTCAGGTAATCAAATAATTTTCATTTGGAGATAAGCAATGTGATAAATTGCCTTTATACACTTGTCAACCACAAATTATCACCTTTGACTCTTAGTCATCAAGTAAACTGCCACTTCTCAGAAACATTAAGCAGCTGCTCCAATTATTAGTCTTGAAAATAAAAATTGAATAGATGTGCCTTTTCAACTTTTCCCAAACTGCCATACTCTCCTTCATATGTTCAGCAAAAAAGTTCTATGACTGTGGTAAGAAGTGTTCACATTTGTAGCCACAACAAGCTTAAGTTACAGTATTATTCTTGAAAAAAGCTGTAAACAAGTGTTTGTACATTAGACAAGGGTGCATTCCATCTGCCCAGCACAATGCACTCAGCACTGTTACGGTGCCCTGGAGAGCCTGCAGTTATTGTGTTTCAAATCCATTGTGCCTGTTATGTAAGACCATATCTTTTTTTTCTTGTCTTTACCTTGCTGATAATAAAGGTTGAATTAATGGTACTAATGTCTTGGTTCTTCACAAAGCCAATACAACCTCTTGTAGTATAATCAGGTTTCAGAGATTATGCCTTTATAGGTGGAAACTTGGAGAATTTTTTATCAGCATTGTTTTTATAAAGATTTTCTTTAATCCAGGTGAAAATTTCTCATACTGAACAATCTGATGTTACATGGCTATACATAAATAATATTGGGAGTCTAGGTAAGACTTGCATAATTTACGTGAGATTGCTGTCTTTGAATAGGAAAATCGAGTTTAACTCACGGCAGTAAATTTTCATTATAGATATGTCACTGTAATGTACTTTCCATCTATCCGGCAGAAAAGCCTAATTCAAATTCACCTTTTCACACATCTACAGCTTTGGAACTTGGAATCTGACTCTTCATATAATTCAATGGTAAAAAAATAAGTATCCTATTCACATAAAAGTATTTATTTTTGCGTGATGAGTGGAAAGCATTTATAAATTCATTTAAAAATATTACTGGATTTAATTTTGTTTCTTCTGACACATTCTTTGATGACAGCATTTTGACCATTCCATTTAAGTTTAATTTCTTGGAGAATTAAGACATCATGCAGACTGCAATCTTTAAAACTCGTTTGACATATTTTATTTATAGAGGAGATATGAAATAAATATTTGAAATATGATCGAAAATGTAATTCCACATTTTAATTTTGATCTGCTGGAAAAAAAATGAATATTTACTACCAACAAATTGGATGGCTGGAGTAAAAAGATGATTGATGACTTCATGTGTTTTTCATTCTATCTTAAAAATACTACTACAAAATATAATAAATTTTAGGAAGGAATAGAGTCTGGAACAGCATTCCCTGCATTTTAACTTAGTGACTCATCAAAGCACATGGAAACCTATATTAGCATTCTAATTATGATTTTGTAAAAGTGATGGGCATAAAACTGCTGGGTAATGCTGAGCACTGAAATTTCATCAGTGGTATTATAATGATGGAGGGTACTATTATGTAAGTGGAAAGATTTTATTTAAGTGGAATGATTTGGGAGTGTGTGTTGAATCATGGAAACATATAATGGCACCTTAAAGATCATTTACTTCCAAACCTCCTGCTGTGGGCAGATGCCTTCCACTAGACCAAGTTGCTGAGAGGCCCATCCAATATGGCATTAAACACTGCCAGGAATGGGGCACCCACAACTTCTCTGGGCAACCTGTTCCAGTGCATCTCAACCCTCACAGCAAAGAATTTCTTCCTAACATCTAATCTAAATCTATTTTTTTTTTAATTTCGAAGCTATTCCCCCTTGTCCTGTCACTATATGCCCTTGCAAAAAGTCCCCCACCATCTGGGTTTCAGGCTTCCTTCAGGTACTGGAAGGCCACAATAAGGTCACCACGCAGACTTTTCCAGACCAAACAATCCCAATTCTCTCAGCCTCTCCTGGTAGGAGAGCTGCTCTATCCCTCTATTCAACTTGATGTCCCTCCTCTGGACTTGCTCCAAAAGGTCCATGTCCTTCCTGTGCTGGGGACCCCAGAGCTGGATGCAGCACTGCAGGTGGGGTCTCACCAGAGCAGAGGGGCAGAATCCCCTCCCTCACCCTGCTGGCCACACTGCTCTGGCTGCAGCCCAGGACACATTTGGCTTTCTGGGCTGCAAATGCACATTGCCAAATCACATCCAGCCTCTTATCCACCAGCACACCCAAGTCCTTGGCTGGGCTGCTCTCCATTAACATATATAATAAGTGCACCACTGACACAAGGTAGACTGGTCAGTGGTCATGACTGTCAAGAGTTTCAGATTAAGAGTATCCAATATAAGGCATTTGAATTAAAACATGAAACTACATTATCTCCTCCATTTCATCTCAAATAATTCTCCATGTTAGTCTAAAGTTATTTGAAATAGTTCAGAGAAGATTAGATGAATATTTGATGTGCCTTGAATTCCTGTTATAAAATAGTTGCAGGTTGCACATACTCACTCAACTTTGTTTCACTGTGAGCTCAGTCTTCCCATTCAAAGTTGACATCAGTAAAAACTAACACATTCTGTTTGGTTTGTGGTCCAATTTATGCAATTCCAGTAGACTTTCCACTGTTACTGTCACAATATAGATGAAAACGCAATTCACTTCACCGAATCTGGTTCCTACTTTTTGTTCCTAACCTTTCCTATAGCCCATGCTTATACATGCATAAATGTATTTAATATAGTAAGTCCTGCTTCTCAATATGTTGAGAAGCGTGTTTTACAAATAATTTAAATCTTTTTGGACTAGCACTTCATGCTACAGGAGTGTAAATGCTACAATTTTTATGGGATGCACAAATTATTTATGGAATATTACGTATGTATCTTCAACTTAATCCAGCAGGATTCACTATTGCATTGTATACTTGGGGAGAGAAGGAAGAGGCTATAAACAATAAAAGGGTAGTCAGGGACTGCAGAGACCAGGATAGTGGGGAAATGTGGTTTGATACAAATAGGATTATACTACAAAATTTGAGAAGTCAGGTCTATTAAAATGCTGATTCCTAGCAATAAAATTATTAACTGCATATTTATGATTTTAAAAAACAAGGTAAATATTCAAAATTAATATTTTTTTCTTGGAAAACTATACACCTTCTAGCAAGCATTTAAAAAATCTTATAATGTTTTACTTTTGTCAAAAATATTTTCTTTTATTAAGAAAATCCTGCTTAATGGAGTCATACCATTGTGAATATTTGCACTAATTGTGGGATATTTTCTGAAAACTGCCAATCAACAAATTTGTGACATATAGCTGTGTAGGCTGTTGGGGTCTTTTTTTTGTAATAGATATGGACACTCCTTTTTTCCTTATTTAGTCTTTGATCATAGAGATCATATAACTAAGATAATATAATATACTGACTAGAAATGCATGGTCTGTTCATGCCAGAAAAAAATTATAGATACTGCTGGAAATATTCTATACCTTAAAATAGCTAAAGTCATTGATGGATAAGTAAGTTTTCATGAATATTGTATAAAGTAACTAACTTATTATATGTTTGTCTATTCTCACAGCCCTTTGTTCATTACTGAATTAAAATGACCTGCTTTTATTTTTATTTGTATTTGATCCACATCACTTCATAAAATTATTTCATCACCTTACAAATGTTTTCTACACTTAGCACTCAGTTCTTCTCTGTACAAAAGAACAATATTCTGTTATGCAAACCATTTTTCAGTTTCTTCCTAGAAAATATTATGACATGTTTCTACTTGAGATGAATTCCTAACTATTTTTGGCTGTGGCAAAGATGAAATTTATAGCATTCATACCTTTTGGTTTACTTTGTTTTTCTCTCCCTTCTTTCTCCTATATGCTTGTCAGAGACTGAAATGTTATGGTTCATGGCTTAAACATTGTTATGAAGGAGTTTTGGCCATTATGGCAAAACTCTATAAAGAAGCTACAGACACCAAAGCCCTCCCCTCCCTGAATATGCCTCCTAAGGGGAACTTTGGACAATGAGTTAAGCCACCTAAGGGAATAAGAGATAAGACACTATTGTTCAATCATCTGAGGTCTAGGAAAAATAAACCAAGGCTGAGGGAGAAGAATAAATCCACAAGTCAATCCCAGCATCTGTGCTGAGAATCATCTCTGGCT
>QWTY01017510.1:0-15215 GCA_008033365.1 Pseudorectes ferrugineus | reverse complement strand
GGCCGGGGACCAGCGGGGGGAGGGAGGGTGTGTGCGGGGGCAGCGGGGGTTCTGGTCTGCGGTGAGGCCGCAGAGGAGCTGGGCCCGGCTCCTCGGCAGCCCCGGGGCTGCGGCTTCGCTGGGCTTCCGCTGCTGAGGGCGAGGAAACCTGTTTGCGTCTCCTCGTCTCTCTTGCCGCCTCACGGTCTTTGTTTATGCCACATTGCCTCACCTGCTCCACTGCTGTTCAGTCTCTCTCTTACTTAGCCCTATTTTGCACCTTCGAGTCTTATCCTTTCTGTGTCTTACGTTAGAGTTTAATATTTTTCTGTTTCTTTTCTTCGCTAGTGTTGCTAATTTTTTAAAATCGACAGCACTTTTTCTTAGTGTTGGGAGTTTTTGTTTTCCTTTTAGGAAAATCCTGATTTAGGACTTGTAAACAAAACCAAAGAAAGATTGTGCACTTGTATAGATTGTATTTTTTAAAGCCTGGGTAGATGCTTCAGAAACAGGTGTCATTTTACCTCTCCGTAGAGGACTTAAAAGTTCTTCATCATACAGTATCTTGACATTAGTAGATGCTTTAATCAGGCATAGGAACAGAGCTAAACAACTATTCAAGATAACAGTGTAGCTACAATGGTGTTGACATATAAGGGAAATATAGTTAATAGGATAATGTCAATTTCTTTTACTAGACTGATCAGTTCACTTGGCGGATAAAAGCCAGGTAAACTCTTGGGCACTTGCTTAAAATTCTTACTGCACTCTACAGCTCTTCGGGTAGACAAAAGCAAAATATCAGTAGATTCCAGGGGTAGGAACAGTGCATCTTTTTGTTCAATAGTTAAAAAATATTTTCATGCTTTCTTAAAATTTGCATTTGAGGGAAAACTGCATCTGGCTTCATCTGGAAACAGAACGAGTAGTGTAATACAGCAAGTACAGTATTTCAAGACTGGATGCTGTTACTTGTTTTTATTATCAATGAGTATTTTTGAGTGTATTAGACATGGAAGCTTATCACCAACCTGTACTGCCACTTCATCCATTTGTTGCTCTCAAGTCTCTGTCCTTTGGCTCCGTATTTAGTGGGTCTGTATGAGGAGTTGAAGTTACTTTAACTTTATTTAGAGGTAGTTCTGTATCTTCCTGATCTTTGCATTATGTGTTCTCCCTGTTCCCTGGTTTCCTGTCCCCAGCCTTCACTCCCGTAGGTATTTCTAGATCCTCAGGTATGCTGCAGTGTAGTTGCAGTTACAACCTCAGTTCCTATTCAGTGCCTATGTGACAGCATGTGGCTGGTTTGGGTCTTTGCTGTTGTCAGATTTTGAATATATATATACCAGGGAAATTAATGTCAAATGATTTAAGAGTAATTATGCAGCAGATTAAGAAAAAATGAACCTCTGAATACTTGCTTATGGTTGAACATTGGCATGAGCAGAAAGGTTACAGGCAAATCATGACAATACATAGATGAATATGCCCTTAGTGTACTTCTTAGTTTCTAAGTGTCACAGCAAGCTGGTACATTTGGAATTGCTTGTCCTCATTCAAAAAGTTTTCTTTAAGCTTTTTTGGTTCTGATTTTATTACTAACTAGGAATAGTTTTATTGAGTTTAATGAAAACTGTATTTCTGGGATATCATGAAGATTAGGCAAGCTTACGGGGTAAGAGATTTCAGTGTTTAAGCCATCAATTTTTGATCCACAGGAACTTCTTCAGGATGGAGAACTACATTTCTTGCCTTTGGGTTCTTGGAGTCATCTGAGATAGTCTGACCCTCATCCATCTTACCTTTTTGACAAGACATATCCATTCTTCAAGAGAGTTTTTCTCCATAACACGTTGAACCTTGAGTAGTTAAGCAGAACACCAGAAATGTAAGTTTGATGTATATTGTTGAGACTTAAAATCTAATTTATACAGAAATTTATTTTTCTCTTTGTCTACTGCATTTGGGAAGCTATCACTGCAGGAAGAATAATGAACCTTTGACATTGGTGAGGAAAATATAAAGACTATGATTAAGAAATCCAAAATCCACCTGGGAATTGTTAGCAGTTACAGTTGTAATGAGATGTTGTGGTATTACTTAATGTGAGGTAAATTTCTTTTGGTTGTCTTGGTGCTTCAGGTTCTGGTGAAGCTGACTTCATCAGTTTGAGGGAATGGGTACAGTTCAGTACTCTCTCTATGGATAGTCTCACCCATAAAGAGGAGATTTGAAGTATCTGATTTCCTGTAGCTCCTTCTACTGTATTTTTAAAAGGCAAAACTGCAATGTGTACCAAAATTTTCCTTATGAAGTAAATAAGTAACATCTGCAGAATGGCATGTGAACAGTATTTGCTATAGGAATCACCTATGTGATTTTTAGCAGTGTGATCCCCAAAAGATGGGACAGTTTACAGACCTCCTCTCAGGACAGCCTAAATTGACTCTTAGGGAGAAATAGATATTAAAGTAAGTTCCAAACAAGCATTGAAATTAAAATTTATTCAGCATATACTTTTGAATAGAAATGAGAGAAGGGTTCCTTCTTTTGTCTCTGTTCAGTGAAACAAAAATTGTATTTCAGATACAGCTGATTTAGCATACAGTCTTTAGCTTTCATAGGTTTTTGGGCTTTTTTCATTGTAGGTCTTGCTTGAGGCTGTTTGAGTGTCTCTCCAGACCCTTAAGGTGCTAAGGACTCTTCATAGTGATAATATAGATGGTGCTTTTGCTGGATTAAGTCTTGGAATTTACACAGTGAAACTGTGTTTTGAACCTACAAAACAACACTTCCATATAGACAAGAGCAGCTTGATATTCTTGGTGGGCCATATCTAGTTCAGGATGAACATGAAATATGCCTACTTTTGCCTTATAAGCAAGCTCTTGTAAGCATGATAATCTTTCTGATTTGTGGTTTCTGCTTGGGGAAATCTGGGAGTCTGGTGCTTTTAAAGCCATGCCAGCTTCTGGTGAATAATGCTCTAAAAGTTATGTGTGAGACTTCCTGAGAGTAGTGCCTGATGTATTTTTTAGATAGTGGGGTTAAAGGTAGATGAACTTCATTCAATTCCTTCTCTATCAATAATTCACCTAAAAATAGATCTAAAGTTTCTGAGCCCTCCAGCAACTTTTTGTTGATTTGTTATACACAAGTACAAAAGGCATAAAGACCAACATTTCACTGTAGAACTAAACTTAGTCTTTCTTTGAACCTTTTTAATCTGTCTGAAGTGCGTTGCTTTCCCCGTTTCTGGGCCCAACTTCACAGTAATTAGGAAGTCAAATCCCCTGAATATGCACTAAATTCATGACAGTTTTTAGTAAAATTCTCACATTCATTAGATGTATGGAACATTGATGTGGGAAAAGCTGTTTGTTTATTGTAGGCAAAAAAGGAAGAAATCATTAGGGTGTTTTTAGTTTATTTTAGCAGTCTTACTCTGCTCAGATTGCCTAGATTGTTATCGCTCAGCTGCATACATGTATTATCTCAGCTGATGATAAACTGTTAGAACATTAAGGATTTGGCGTAAGTTTCTTATAAGAAGTCTTTGAATCTCTAAATCTCCTTTTAGAAGCTTAAAAATAGGTGTCACTTGTCTTTGTCCTTTGAGCAGAGGAGAACGTGAATTCTTTTCTGCTTAGCCCGCTGTGAAAACTGTAACCTGTGGCAAGGAGCTTGGATTAACATTGTGTGCTAAACTAAAGCCCGCCTAATTATGAGTTCAGAATGTGATTTAATGCAATAGACTGGAAGCTATTTCAGACAGTGCATCCTACTCCCCATTTTATTCAAATGCTGAATATACCTTATTGGAAAGGGCTACTGTGAAGCATTGATTAGGATTTGGGTTGATCAGTTAAGTCCCAATTCTTTTTATTTGTCCAAGCTGTCTTCTGCGGAGAAGCTTACTTGTGTAACTACATTGACAAAGGCTTAATAGAGTATTTGTTACATAATGTGGTTGAGTCTCAAGCTGCAAATGATACACGAGAGGCTTTCCCGGGGTAATTCCAATCAAAGTGAGCTACAACAGGGTTCTTCAGTAACTTCACTGTTTTTTAACCTTGTGCCTGCAGATGGAGGAGACAGACCTAAGTGAAAGAGGATTGCCGCAGATTACATCAATCATGAACAGAGTTAGAAACTTGAAAAACAAATACAGAAATGAAGAGAATATCACAGATGAGTTTAACTGTACTAAAATCTCAGCTGATACAACAGGTATTTGGTTTTGTTATTCTACTGTCACTTATGCAAAACATCTTAACTTAGACTGAGTGTAAGAACCATTAACTGAAAGGATTTCAAGTTTAGTGTTTCTTCAGTCTTAATGACCACAAAGTAAATTTCATCTCTCCTTATTTCTAAGCTCTATTGCTTTAATCTTGTTTAAAAAATAGTCTGTAACTGTCTTGCATGAAAGCTTATAAAAAGTGTTTTCTTCTGTACATGTTTGCTACTATATTAATCAATCTCCTTTTTTGTTGTTCTGTCAGATAACTCTGGAACTGTTAATCAAATAATGATGACAAGAAATAATCCAGAAGATTGGCTATGTTTTTTGCTTAAACTAGAGAAAAAGGGTGTTCCTCAGATGGATGTTAGTCTACTCAACAGACTCATTGGTCGTTACAGTCAAGCGGTGACTGCATTACCTGCAGAAAAGTATTGTCAAGATGAGAGCTATGCTCGCATCCTTGTGAGATTTGCTGAGTTGAAAGCGTAAGTATAAATTTTCAATATGAGAACTCATCATTCTGTGTTTGAATTAAGATAAGAATACCTTGTTTTGTTAGTGTTTTCTGCAAGAAGTTATTATTTTGAGTGTGGATGCTTTTATTCTGGTTCCTTGAAGGTAAGTAGCATAGGTTAGTCAGCTTATCTGTTGTCTCCACAGTACTTGCATTTTTTGTATGTGCTAATAAACATGATTGTTTAGAGCTATTTGATTTAGAGATATTAACACACTTCTTGTTTTTTCTTGGTTCTCTATGTAAGGTACAAGGGGGAATAGCATGAGTTCCTTTTTTTAGCTTTATTTTAGTACGCTTTCTCTCTTACTAGAAAAGACTTATCACAGTTTCATTAAATTAGCTGCCTTAGGATAGGAAGAATGTCTCAGAATGTCATTCTCTAGTTCCATACTTTGAAAATTAGTTTTGGTTGTGGTCATTTATTACTTTATTCAGCCCAAATTTGACCAGTGTGGTTGTTCAGATCTGTTCAGACATAATTTGGGACAGGGTTATAATTAGAATTTTTTTCATAAGGGGTTCTTTTGTCACTTGAAATATCATTACAGCAAATATTTTGATGAAGAGCTGTATTTAAACAATGCAGCAATCTAACAATTAGAGCTGAGCAGGTGATCTGCCAGTGAACATAGCTAATCTTTTTCTTGTATATTCTTCCCCTATTTGACTTTTTGGCATATGGTTTCGTCTTGCAGGGTGATAAATGTCTAGTTCTCTGTACTGTCATTTGCATGGCTCTTGCTGCATCACTGTTACTGAAAGCATACAGTGAAAGTAATCTGTTGAATCTCCTGTTGAGAAACAGGAGTGAATAATGACCTTGTGAGTCTTTAGTATCTTGAAGAGGGAAAGTGATTTTGTGTAAGTGGAGGAAAGAATCTCTTCCGGAAAGATTTAAAGATACGTTGCAAGATGGCATTCTTATTCAAAGGTTAATTGCTTTTCCTCAGAGCAGAAACTATAACATAGGCTTCTGGATCGTAGTTTGTGGAAATTCTTTTCCGGAATAGTGATCAAGTCACATCTATTATCTTATTATAGGAGAGTTTAAGTTCAGAAAGATTATTTCCTACCTCCCTAATCATTTGAACTTATTTTCACTTGATCTTTAGAACATGGTTTAAAAGGTGGATACTTTTAAGATGTGTACAAGAGCTATGTTCAGTATTCTGTGTGATGTATTGCAGAAAGCAAAACCAAAGGTGCTGTCAGTAGCTTGTTAATGCATTAATAGTATGAACAGTTCTGATTTTGGTGTCTCACTGAAGTGTCTTTAGTTGTTTCACTGCTACAGCCTCTAGGGACCTTCTTGGGAGAGTAGTCTGTCTTGTTTCACTATTGAAATGCACTCTACAGCTGTACTAAAACAACTTCTACTTCAGTAGCCAGCATTATTGTAGAATCTCCCTATCTCACTAGGTAGCTCAGATCTGCTCTGTTTGTTTTCTGCTGCATATTTTTTAATTGGCAAATATCATCAGTCATATGTTTCCTGACTTGCCTGATAAAAATTTGTTTTAAAAAGGTGAACAACCCACTCCAAAGCCCTTTTAAAAATGTACCCACCAAAATCTCATATAGCATCAATCCCAATGGAACTTCACTTTAAGCATCTCCCTAAATGATGATTCCTCATTTGGAAATTACTTTCAGATACTAGCTTGTTCTTAATAATTTTTTATAAGCTAGTACTTGCTTGTCCAGAGTGGCATATAATATCAATTATTTATATGAAACTACATTTATGAACTATATCTGTAATCACACCAGCAATGAAATTCCTTTTGGCTGATTGGACCTAAAAACCAACAGTGTTAATTGTCTGTAGTTTTTGGAGATTAATCTTAAGTTAATCAGTGACTACTTATTTGGATCTTTTGTGTTTGGCATATTTACTTATTGCTCATAACTTTTTCTCATTGCTCATAATTTTTTTTCAAAATTTCCCTGGTGTTCTACACTTACCTTTCTGTTCTGTCAGTTTGTCTAGTACTATATATTTTGTCTTTGCTTGGTATTAGCTTCTGTTAAAGAAAATCCTCTCATCTCATGACTTCGTAGAATGCTTCTGGTTTATTTTTTTAGCTATTGTAAGTAAAGCAATACTGACACTGCAAGTTAAGTGACACTGATAGGTGCTCTGATGATACTGCCTCTGGTGGGAGAAGAAATGAAATGTGCTTTTCAGTAGAATTGTTTGCTGTTCTCCCAAATGTTCTACCTAAACAAGGTGGAAAAGCAAGTCAGCGTCACAAACTTCAGAAGCAGTGGCAATGGCTTGAGATTTTAGTATCTACTGCCATCAACACTGTTTTGGTCTGATTGTAGAATTGTAGAATGTTAAGTGGTTGGAATGGATCTTAAAGATCATCTAGTCTCAATGCCTCCTGCCATAGGCAGGGACACCTCCTGCTAGAACAGGTTGCTCAAGGTCTTTTCCAGCCTGACCTTGAATGCTACCAGGGTTGAGGCATCCACAACTTCCTTGGGCAATCTGTTCTAGGGTCTCACCACCCTCACAGTAAAGAATTTCTACCTAATACCTAGCCTAAATTTCCCCTTTCATTTTGCACCCATTTTTCCTAGTTCTACCACTAGAGTTCCTGACAATAAGTCCCTTTCTGGGTTCCCTGCAGGCCCCCTTCAGATACTGGAAGTTTGCTATGAGGTCTCCATGCAAACTTCTCTTCTCCAGGTGAACAGCCCCAACTTTCCCAGCCCATCCTCATAAGAGAGGTGCTCCAGCTGCCTAATCGTCTTTGTGGCCCTTGTCTGAAGTTGTGCCAACAGGTCCCTGTCCTTTTTATGCTGGGGGTCCCAGAGCTGAATGCAGTGTCTCAGGTGGGATGTCCCAAGAGCAGAGGGGAAGAACCACCTCCTCTGACCTGCTGGCCATGCTCCTTTTTATGCAGCCCAGGAATCTGTTTGGCTTTTGGGGCTGTGAGCGCACACTGCTGGCTCGTGATGACTTTCATCAGCCATCACCCCCAAGTCTTTCTCCCCAAGCCTGCTCTCAATCACTTCTCTGCCCAACCTTTAGGTGAGAAACTGGATTATTCCATTCTTGGCACTGGACCTTTTTTGTCCTGATATCTTCTTTAGCTATAGTGTGGCTGTGCCAATACCTTTTGACCTATTATGATACCAAGGTTGTCTGAAGAACCCTTGAGTGTGCTCTGAAATAGTCAAAGACAAACAATGCTTTTCTGTCTGATAATCTGTATTTTACATTAATAATGCCAGACCTGCTCCCATGGAATGCTTCTGGCTGCAGCACAGTGCCACCAAGCGTGTGGCACTTGGTGCCTATTGCTAGTGTTAGGTCTTGTTCTGTGTATTGCTATCCAAGCTGTTGCTGCTTTCTACAGGAACTTACATTTTAACAGACTCTTTGAAAGTAAATATAATACATTACAGCTTAATTTCTCTTGCTCAGACTTTGCCTGCAGATGGGTTATTCTGTGCGTGTCCTATTGCTTTGGATGATCAGAGCTGAGTTCAGTAAACCTATATGACTCTAGTAACATGCCTAAACTATGAGAAACTTTTCTCATTCAAAATTCCACAGAATTTTACTGAAAATAAGTTCTTTACCTTTCCATCTTGTATTTTTCTGTACTTTTATTTTGAGCCATGGTCATAAATCTTTTGCTCTTCCCACTTCTAAGTGGTACCTTTGCTTACATGTTGAGACAAGGGGGAACTTAGGATAGAATTCCTTTGTCTCTTGATTATGGATGTTGCTGGTAAAAGTGTTAAGCTCCCTTTTTTTTTTTACATCCGTTGAAATGTAATATTAATGTATTTCATAGTGATGTAGATTTAGGCCTTTTGTTTCTTGACTGGTATTTACTTAGGCTGTAGTTCCTCTTGAATATTTAAATGTTGATGTGCTGTGTGCAAGCATTAACCTGCTAAGCAATCTGTGGCTGAATGTAATACTAGGATTAAAATTTGCCAAAAGTAAATGAGCTATGAAGTGTGAAGAACCTTAAGGATTGAGTCCTTTGAGTTTTGGGAAGGTTCAGCTTGATATCTTTCAATTATTAGAATTTTAAGATTCTTTGCTTATTTGTAGTTCACTGATTGCTCTAAGAAAGAGGAAAATCTTTAGCCTGTAGGTGGATTGCTTTCTCAAAGTTATTTAAAGGCTTCATCCAGCACATGGAACTTCATCCTTCTCAGGCTCTTCACCTTGTGTAACTATGAATATGCTGTCTTTACAGTCTTCAAGATCCAGAGGAGGCACGGGACCAATTTCATCTGGCCAGACTGAACTGCAAGAAATTTGCTTTTGTGCACGTGGCTTTTGCACAGTTCGAGCTATCACAAGGTGTGTAAAAAAAACTTGTTTGGTGTTGCTGTTCTGTGTTGTGTTTGATTTTGTTGTTTTAAACTTCCTCTCCCTTACATAATTTGTAAGGAAACTGATAGATATTAAATCAGAAAGAAAAAAATCTGGATTTTTTTTTTTAAGTTGAAATTTACTTAGAACATGTATTCACTTTTAAAATGAAAATATGCATGCAGTTCATTGTTTTTTTCCTTTCTATAAATAACTTTCAAACCAGGTGAAAATTGTTAGTAGTTTCTACTTTTCTAATTTAGATCTTGCAGTGGAAGGCTTTTGAGTAAGGCTCCTCCTGCATTGAAAAGTGAGGCTCAAATATTTTGCTTGCTTGTGGAAGAAATTCTGTCTTCTTCCAGACAGCATCTGTAGATTCTGAGTAGGTTTTTTATTAAACCAAAATACACAGTCAATATGCAATTTGGTTGCCCTGGTACTTGATAGCAAGGCTGTGTTGGCTGCCCATAGGCTTGTATTTTTGGGTGTCTCTTCTTTTGTTTCCATGGGTGATTTGAATCAACAGTGATCTATGTCACCCTGTTTATTTCTTCCTTGGACAGTTGGCTCTGTACAGAAAGGCAGGCTCATTCCATGAAAGCTGTTTTCTTATTTGAATGGAAAAGACTAGATGGATATATTTTGAGTTTTTTGTGATTTGTTTTCCTTCATGTTTTTTTCAGTATCATGCAAGTATGAGAAATTCTCCCCAAACTTAGCTACACTAAGTAAATTAATCTATTCTACACTCTAGATTCTGAATACATTTTACTAGCTAATTCCTCTTCCTTTACTTCTGTTTATTTTCCACTGGTAGTGGTTTTGCGTATACGTTTTTGCTCCAGTACTACTTCTTAACTGTAATTTAGGATACAGTTTAGATGTTCAAAGTGTGAGGCACGAGGCACAGCCATTTTGTTAAAATCAATAAGTATATACTTATTTGTCTCCTCAGGTTTTCCAGTTTTTCTTAACTAGTAAGTTGATTGGTAATGGAGCAGGAAAGGCTGTGAACCACCCCCCACTCAGAAGTACATGCTATGTAAAATAATTGATGGGGGAAGTTTTAGGAATGACTCCTGTACAGGATGGGGAAAAGAAGACATAAATCTGTGTGTTTATATCTTGAAATTACACAGTTTCTGTGCTATGCATAAGTCTGTTACCTGACCCGTCTTGTTCTAATATAAACTTGTGGTATTGAACTTCTAAACAGTAGTAAAAAGAAGCTAATAATTTATTTAGTGACCACTGGATGTTTATTTAAACAGATAATTAAACACTAATACTGCAATAACAAAGATATTGTTAAATAAGTGTAATAAAACCTATTGTGTAATTTAACAAAGTGTAGAAATGTTGCTACAGGTTACCAATGACTAAATTCATCCTGTAGCTATGGGACGTGTTCGTGCAATAGTTTATCTTACTTTGACAGCAAGTAATCAACCTAAAATGAAGTCTTAATCCCAAAGGAAATAAGCCAGTTATGATCGGCTTTGTTCTATCTGCAGTGTGCTCTCTGATTTGTATCTGTTACCCTTGAGCTGATCTAGGTGTCCTTTGGTAATGTGTATGGAGCTACAGTGTCCCTGCTGGGTGCTTCAAAGAGGATTAGTGGAACATGTGAGTTGTATGTCGTTACTTAAGAGTGCTGTTCCTTTCTCACTGTGTCCACTCAGGCTGGAGGGAAAGGAGGAGGGTAGTTCTTTGTTACTTCTTCATCCCAGTGATTTCAGCAGGGCTTGGCACACCTGACAGTATTTCTTTTTGCATTAAGAAGAAAAAGTTAATTGTACGTTCACTTCCTTAGCTCACAGTTTTGCTCAAGATAAAAGCTCAAGTTGAAATTGTGAAATTAGACTTGGCAAATTGATGTTGATTTCTTAATAATTGAATATTGATGACCTGGAAATGGAGTGACACAAAAAAGGTGCCATTCTGTTTTTGTGGCTTTTTTTTTTACTTAAATACTTATATACAATTTCATTTAAATACCTCAGATGAGGAGCTGTCTTTATTTGGGTACCTTGGGTGGTGTACTTGAAGATGATTTGCTGTGAATTGGTCAGAACTCGTGACCATTGATAAAATTCTACTCTTGGCTATTTCAAATCTTATGCCAAGGTGGTTGATTCAGGCTTTTGGTATGTGATGAAGTGGACTGATTGAAACTCAGAAATACTTCTGGCTTTACTTTTGTGCCTTAGATCCCCATCTGTTAAGGGGGATGAAGCACTTAATTTTTCACATATGTGTTTTGGTGTCATGTTCTTTCTTACTCAATGAGGCACATAATACCAGGAGGAATTACTTTCGAGTAGCAGGTCTTGTTGAAGCAATGTGTGGTTACTAAATATAGCCAAAGATAGAATCACAGAATGCTGGTTAAGGATTCTTAAAGCCTATCCACTTGCTAATGATTTGGGAGAAAAAAACCAGTATTTGGCTATATGATTAAAAACCAAATTCTAAAAAATTAATGTGAAATTGATTTAAATGAAATTATAGCTCATCTAATTTTGGTGTTTCCTTGCTTCAACGTCTGACATCATCCATTTAATATTCTTAATATAAGTTACTTAAAGCATAAGTTCCTGATACCTACACTACACTTCCACCAGCCTGAACTACAGGCAACACTGATGTCTGACTTAATTTACAAGTGGAGTTTTGAGTTCTTGTTCTTAATATACTATTATATTTTATAAGGACTATACTTAAATGGATGTATATGTGGCATGTATGTAAGAACAAAGTGGTTTATGTTTTGCTGCTTTGGAATGGAGGAAGAAGGGCATTTGGGGTTTCAGGGGCATTGACAGCTGTGGCAAAACATTGCATCATTTTGCCCAGATGTTCTTTGAACCAAGGAAAGTATTGTGGTTACAGTACACTTTTTTCCTTATTTGATTTTTTCTACTACATGCCTGTGTACGTGTTTATGTATGTAAATTGACTGCTTCAATATGTTGTGTTAAAACACTCCCTTTTCTATCCCAGCTCTCTTCAAAGTTATCCATTTATGGCATTTAGTAATGTCTAAAACTGCAATGAAAAAATATCCTTGCTTTTCTCTCCTCTTTTCTTAACTGTAATGCTGTCCAGAGTAGTGATGTTTTACTTAACAACAGCTGGTTTTACAGCTGGTTTTAAATTTGGTTTCTATTAAGTGCATTACAGATGTTTTATAATATATACATAATAAAATTTTTATCTGGATCTGAATGGAAGTCCATAATGGTCATATTTCCTTGCTGATACTACAGAAAAAATGGGTTTTAGAATATGTTGTATTTTCTTACAGTTCCTATAACACTAAAAAAATACTGAGAATGCATATTTTATGACTTCGTATTCAACTTAATGTGTAAAATTGACTTGTGTGGTTCACTTGTAACTATTTCCAGGCAGTTTCCTTAAAATGGCAATGTAAGAGGAGAAGTCCCTAATGAACAATGGCTTCATAGAACGATGCAAAGTGAATATAAGACAACATGAATGTAACCATCTCCTTAAAAAATTATTGTCCCAGTGTAATTGTTTGTTTACTTCTGTGATTTTTAACTCTGTGTTTCTTACCACTTAGAAAATGAGAAGAAATGTAAGCAGATCCTTCAGAAAGCTGTGGAGTGCTCTGCTGTTCCCCTGGAATTGTTGGAAACTGCTCTGCAAAACTTTCATTTGAAAAAAAAGCAGTTACTTTCAGATGAGGAGAAGGAGAACTTTGCAGGTAATTGCAGTTTTTTTAAAATATTGGTTGAGTTTATGCATGATGTGATTCTAGATTGGAAAAAAGTCACTAGTGTTTGTCCCTTCCAGATACAAACTCAGAATCTCTATTGTCTAATAAACAGATATATTTATCTATATTATGAATCCTATTCCTTCAATGCTTGTTTTCATCTTCAGTGCAGTGACTGTAGTTTGCAGGAGCTGTGGACAGTAGATTCTGTAATTCTGCAGAGGGTGTTCCTCTGACTGTCATCAGGCATTTGTAGTTTGTAATAGACTTACAGCTCTAAGTGTGAAGTAAGAGCTACTGTTGGTAGAGAAGAGTTACAGCTGAAATATACAGACTAAACTATACATGTATAGGTTGCTTTGAGGTATATCTTGTGACAGTCTGGGGAAGCTTTGACAGTCATTTCAGTGAAGTCAAATCTAGGAAAAATAATCCATTTCAACTTTATTTTACAGATGGACAAAACCCATATGTTTGTCAGTACAAAGCTTGGCTGTATCATAAATCCTAAGTGATCCTTATTGCTGGGTATATGACTTCAAAAAGGGAACAGTTATTTCTTGAAGTTTTCAATAGATAAATTTGTTTGGAGTGGAATTGAGCAAAAAATACGGTTGACTTCAGCATTGAAGTGCGTGTAGTTAACTGTTTCAAGGGTGATATCTAGCACTTCCATATTTTTGCATTTTGTAAGGACAGAATTATGTAAAATAGGTCTGACAATTTCCTTAGGGCTATATCTTCAGGAGTGGCATTTGAGATTTGCCTGGCACCTATTGAATCAACCTTTGACTGAAACACTAGCTGGGGGTGAACACTTTTATTAGTATTCAGCGATGGCAATAATTTTTAGTAAACTTTATTTTCTGTCCTATTCTGTTTATCATTAATTGGATATAGACATCATAAGTGCCACTGCTGACGTACTGTGCCACAGGAGAATACCTTGTAGAATATCAATATCCTTCATGGATTGTACAATTTCTCACTGCCATTATTGACTTGCTGCTGCAGAGCTAAGGGAATACCTGTGAGAATACGTGGCAAAACCCTGCCTGCCAGTTAGGAAGCAGTGAACTTTGGGGCAAGAGTAGGCTCATTTATTTTTTCATATATATGACTTTGTAATTAGGTATTTGAAAAATGCTAACTATTAAGTCAGTTATTTAAAGATTAAAGTTTAAAAGCTAAATAACTTGAAACCAGACTGGAAATATCTCAAACTCTGGGACATACACGGCCTAAAACACTGAATTTGGCTTTAAGTGAATTTGTATGGTCCTCTGGAAAAACAGAGGCTATTTTAGTATAATGGCATTTAGGTCTTTTCTGTTTTGTATTTCCATTTGAAGAGCTGCTTTTGAAAGTTTTTTATTTGAAGATATGAATGCTGTATATGTAAATGCATTTGTTCACAGCTTCAAAAGATTGTACAGAATGCTTTTGACAGTTATATGCAGTTAGTGTTGTGATGCAAATATAAACCATGCATCAAGTCTAGAAACCTTTGGTTTAATTCCTTTTTCTTCTCTTTCATTCATGCACAGCAATCTAAAGTATTTGACATAGCAGGTGCAATCAAACACCTTTAGTTGGGAAAAGGTAGTTTAGTATTTAAGGAATGTAGATCACAGAATCATTTTAGAATCATTTTGGTTGGAAAAGACCCTTAGGTCATGGGGTCCAGTTGTGATCAGGAGTATCATGAGAAGCAGATAGGCTGTCTCAGACTGTGAAGGAATGAAAGTATTGTAGATCACCAGCTGGATGTGAGAGTCCAGTGGCAGGCTTGGTGGTAAAAAAAAAAAAAAAATCTTTGTTTAGGAAGAGAGAAAGTGTGGGATGCATTTGTGAGATGATGATGGTCCTGGGTTGGTAATAAAACTACATTGAAGCACTTGTTTTATTTAAATGAGTAGTTCAGTCTACTGGCATAAGTAGTTTATAAAATATTAAGTACTAGAAATAGCCAATACTGCACTGTTCATCTGCCAGAAGTCTGACTTCTGGCTGGAAGTAGAAGAGGAATATGGGACAATTCAAAAGAAAAGTAAAATTAGTTTTAATGAACTGATACGAATTTAAAAATGTTAAGATAAATACTATATTAAAAAGTCCTTAAATTGTGATTTCTTGGAAGGCTGTGTATGGCCATGAATCTTGTTGGTCAAGCAGATAATTTCCTATACTGGTGGAACACAAGGCCTATGTGATGTAGGAGATCATATTATATAATATCTTAGTTAGCATTGTCGAATGGTTTGGGTTGGAAGGGACATTGAAGATCATCTAGTCCCAAGCCCCTGCTATGGGGTGGGAACACTTTCCACTAGATCAGGTTGCTCAAAGCACCATTCAACCTGGCTTTGAACACTTCCTGTTG
>QWTY01017506.1:18321-40521 GCA_008033365.1 Pseudorectes ferrugineus | reverse complement strand
GCTTCTTGGGGACGCAGGGCAGAGCGGGGCTGGGGGATTGCAGTCACATGCTGCTACTGCAGGGCTGGAGGAGAATTAGTAAAATTTGCTGCAGGATTCCCACACCCTTGCAGCAGAGACTGGCACTGCATCCCGAGGGCCTCTGATTCAGCTCTTTCTCCCCTTGGTCTCGATTGCTAGCACTGTTTTTTATCAGATGCTATGGACTATAAAGTGATTTTCCTAAAAGCCACTATTCGGAGCAATTTCCCCCCCTCCCGATGCTATTATTTAATGAAATCAATACACAATGTTGTTACATGTTATGTTGTTTGTAAGCTATAAGCTTTCAAGCTAGGAACTGGAACAACATTATTCAAAGCCTTTTCAATTTGCTGTGCCTGCCAACTTATATGTTGATTGTGGCATTTTGTCCAAATAGCATCAACTTGCTAAATGACAGTAAGAAATTTAGGTGTGTTAACAAGAAGGATTAGAGTCTGTCATCAGGATTCACCTGCATGCCAGCAGAGATGTGACTTCATGTACTTTGTTTTTCCTACCTGTTCCTCAGTTTGCTCACATGCATGTACGGCACAGGCTCCTTCCAGGCACTGTCAGACTGCACCCTGCACTGACTGCTAAAATGAGAGCCAAGGTGTGGGCCTGCAGAGGCTCTGAGGTTGCATCCAGGCTGTGCCAAGCCTCCCTGAGCTCTGTGCTCTGCCAAAGCATCATGACGGAAGCTGTAACGCTGTCAGCGTGTCCTCGCCCAGGGGAACCCACCTGGGTCACTGCAGCAAGGCTGGACTACGGCTGCTGCTGAAACAGCCCCTCAGCTTCCCCTTTCTGAGCTTTTTTTAAACTGTAATTTTACAGTTGCAGTAGCGCAGAGTCCAGAATTAAATTTCTCTCCTTTTTCACAGGCAGGAGGTAGGGGGGCAAACATTATTGATGAAATAGCTCCGACTCCCCCATGAAGTTCCCTGCTCATTACAGTGACGGGGCTGCAGCCACGCTGGCTCTTCAGTGCTTTCAGCAGTGCCCCACAGACCAAGCAGCAGCAGCGCTGCAGCTCTCAGTGCCACATGATATCTTTTCTTGCACAAAGATCATTCAAAGCTTTCCCCTTTGAAACAAAGCCTTTGTAGTCAGATGAGATCTGAGGAGATGCTGTCGGGTTAGGGGTTCAACGAGGTGATGAGTGAATGAATTGACTTGCAGCATGTGGCCTACATCTCCCACAGATCCTTTTGACTTGTTTACATGAGACATTTTATCTACATGAGAAGATAGCAGTGCATCCCTCCCCTTCCTGGGCAGACCCAAAACGGTGTGTGTAAGTGATGGTGGGAGAAAGTGGGGCCAGGGAAGGGGGACAGAGGAGACAGATGCTGTCAGGGATGCAGTGGTCTGGGCTTCTGTTTTGCCAGCACCGTTATGTTGGTTGGAGCAGTGGCTTTTCACTCCTCTGCTGCCGAAGAGTATCTGTGCTGGCAAATGTCCCAGTGCTGATGCAGTTGTATCGCTTGAAAAGGACTTTGCTGGCATTGTTTGCTATCTCTTAAGAGCCAGTCTGAGATATTCCAGCTGAAGGAGGTTGCAATAAGCTGCATTTCCTTAAGAGTGTTTGCTGAGAGGTACGACCTGTATCTGGGGACCTGGGGATGCTCAGGAAGGAAAAGATATGCTTGTGAAAACATGAATCAACCAACCACTTGCAAATTCATATGCATTTCTGCTACCGAAACAGAAAATGAGGAAACAAACCTCAGGTTTTTGGGGTGCTCTCCTGCATGCTTTTTGAACCTCTGCTCTTACTGTGAGAACCAGAAAACTGAAAGCAGGAAAGGGGGAGCAGTTTTATATTCATGAGAACCACTAAGCCACAGAGACCAAAGGCTCTGTCAGAGGAGATCCAGGAGGTCCTGTGGTGGTGGTTTGAAGCCTTAATGGACTACCCCAGGCTTTGCAGGATGTTACTGTATAACAATGAATGGGAGTCCCTGGTTGTGAATTGTCCCCCTGTTGGTGTTAGTGGGCCAGCAGGGATAAAATAGAGAGGAATTCATGCCCACATAGAGATGTCCTATTTGAGGTCTGTGACACACACTTTGCTGTGCTCTTGTTCAGCACATGGGAAAACTTACCACTGTAAGAAGGTCCAGGTGGGACATGTCCTGCTGTCCTGCCCTCAGTTCCCAGAGAGGACCAGAAGTTGCAGGAAAGGTGTTTATGACTCAGGCTAAACAGCTACTATGCAAGTGATACTATGTGCTCATATTATCACTCTGTCCCCTTCAGATTTTTAACTCATTTGACCAAATGAGGCAAAATTTCAAGGACCTCAGAAATATCCAGCTCCCTCAGTTCCATGAATGTGAAGACCTGTTACCACTCCTAGGACAGGAAAGGAGCAGCAACTCATCTTTCTCTGGGTGTCTGGTAAGAATCAACCTTCATCTTTAACATGTTGTTTGTAGAAAACATAACTTTTTACTGTACACAGTATTACTTGTTTCTTTGATTGATTGCACTTGTCTGTTTTACTGTATGAAGAACCCAAGCAGGGCTCCATGACACTGAGGCTCAGGGTTTGTTTAAAGCCCAGGGGCAGGACAACCTTTCCATCTGTGTTGGACCTCGTCACGGCAGGGTTCTTTGGGAGGAGAGGGATGAACAGTGGAGCAGCTGCTCTTCAGATGTCTCCTATGGACAAACCCTGTAGCACAGCCTGGAGATGCTGACCAGCACTGATGGCCTGGAACAGGAACAATCAGGTGATACAGACCAAGACAGCCCTGGAATTCATCAGGGTGGTTTGGCTGCCTGTGCCAAAACCCAGTGCAGTGAGTTTAGAGAGACCCCTGCCTGAACCTGACCTGGACCTGCCAGTTTGTTTGGTGTGTAAGTCTATCGGGAAGAAAGGTAACAACAACCTGAATATGCCTGAGGAATGATGTTAACCAAGTCAAATTTGGATGATGATGGATTTGTAGAAAGGGGGGTGACGACAGGCTGAAATTTCTCTCTTGAATTTTAGAAGGATAAGTGGGTGAGGGAGCTTTAGACACGGCTCATAGCAAGGTAACAGAATACCTCAGGATTGTGATCAAAGCCCGAGTTTGTGCTGCTGGTGTAAACCAGTGTGGGAACTGACGTGGTTTTGCTGGTGCTGGTGGTGCTCAGCAGGTATTTCAGGGCTGTGATATGAGAGTGAGGCAGGGCAGCATGGACAGGGTGTCACACAGACACACACTCCTGGCATGGAGGGGACATGCCTCTGGGGCTTACGGGGCTGGCACGGGTGTTGCAGGATCAGCTGGTTACTGAATCACAGGGTCCAGGGCTGGGAGCGGATTTTTGAAATCCATCTGCCTGCCATCAGTGACCCCAAACAGCAGCAGTGCTGTAGGATAGTCCTTTCTTCATGACCAGATGATCACAAGGTGTTCTGAGTCCCTCTGTCACTGGTATCGTGACAAAAACCAGATTCAAACTCTCAGTTCTGAGGTCTCTACAGACTTTAGATCCTATTTCTGATCTGGTTCAGCCATCCATGTGTAGCACCTGGGAATTGCTTCTACTTGGAGCAAAGTCCAATGTCCATGAGCTGGGATGGCCCAGAGCATGTGTGCACTGCATGGGTGCAGTGTAACCCTGTGTGCCGGGGTGCACCGATGCAGACTCTGAAGATAAGAACTCACTGCTTTTTTTGCTTCAGGATACAGACAAAGGAGAGAGGGGCCAAACTCATGTTGTTAAGTCAAATCACAGAATCACAGAGTGGTTTGGGTTGGAAGGGACTGTAAAGATGCTCTGGATCCTGTAGGAATTGCTTGGCAGATGAGCAGTGGATCAAGTACTCAAATGGGAGCACCATCTCTGAGCTCCTGGGAACAGAGAGAAGGGGAGGGAGACATGGGGACCTCCTCCCCCAAGGAACCAAAGGGAAAGGCTTATACTGAGGATACTGGCGTGGGCAGTCCCCTAAGCATGGGGCACTACTCCACCACAGGGTTTCACCCAAACAAAATGGATGCATTTCTTTTCAGGCACTGAAATCAAGAAAAAATAAACAAAAAAAAAAATTATAAAGGTATTTTTTACATAGGAACTTTAAACCAAGAAAGAAAACTCCTCCATTCAAAAAACCAAGCCAGACACAATTCCCAAGGTGGGAGTTACAATAGAAATTATTTTCCTTTAGTAACACTCATGGCAGAATTCCCTTTATCGCAGTGTAATGGTCACAGCACACAGCGCATTGGCACAAATGGCATATTGTAGACAGAAATAAAACTTGTAGTTTGAATGTCATTTAAAGTCATCTGTTGGCTTTGTGCCGTCTCCTTTCTTATTTCATCTCCTGCTTTACTTATATGAAGCAGAAAAAGACCCCAGCTCGATGACAGGGGTGTGTGTACCTGCATTAAATGAGAAATCCCCGTTACACAGAGACAAGACTCTGACCCCCAGCCAAGACTGGCAGCCTTTGCTAATGACGAAAGGATGTTACTAGTTTCAGCATCACACTGCTTTTACTCAAAATAATTAAAATGTCTCTATTTTTCTTGTGTGTTCACTGGATAGATTTGACCATATCCACTGTAGAATTGGTTTTGCTGCTACTTTCATGTAAAATCAGCTATTTTTTTCCCCTTGTAGCTCTGTGTAGATCTTTTCTAGAGTAAGAAGGAAGCGCAAAAGGAACCTGCAATTATATATCCAGAAAAGCATGCAGTGGGGAGAAAAGGGTCAGGTGTAGCACATGAAACTGTCTGCATTTTCTACCACTTTCATAACACCAGGCTGAAAATATCCCATGGAATTCACAAGCATCTTAAAATAAAAGGAAAAAAAACCCCACAACATGAAGATTTTCTTGCCTTTGTTCAGATTCCTGTCAGGTCAGAGAACTGCATATTCATGCTATTCATGCTAATTATTATCCCTGAAACAAATCCCACACAGCACAATGTTGGGAATTATTTTTTTCTTTGGGATGGCTTTTGTGGTGAGCATTGTGTTTGCCTCTACAACACATTTTTCCATTTGTTTTCATGTAGTTTCATAACTCCTACAAAAAAACCCAAACCAAAAACCTCCCCAAAAAACACCAAAAACTTTTGATTGATAACTTAGCACAAATCCCTTCTTCCTTCAACACTATTTTTCACAGTACAAATGATATGCACAGCTCATCCACTGGTGCAGTCCTGCGGCTTGAAAGGTGTTTGCTGTATTATCTCACTTAGATAATTATGTAGGCACTGGCGAACATCACTTTGAAACAGTCAATAAAGTAAGGTGAAAACCTGAATTATCTTTGTTTTCACACATTTTGGAATGCTGATAGAAAACTCAAGTAACAACACCAAGAGGAGCATTGTACGTGTGCATTTAGCTGTCAAGAGCTGCCTCAGCTCAGCTCCATGGAGCCCGCAGGAGCAGTTATGAGACCAGATGTTTTTCTCATCCATTAAACAGTGTTGGCCAGCATGTAATTCTGAGCAGAAAAATGTTGGGATTGCTGGAGAGACAAGACCTCTTTGTGATGTGAGCTCTGGTTTTACACCTGATCCTGCTGTGTGCAAGTGCTGCAGGGCTGCACAGTCGGACCTGGGGGGTGTGAGCTGGAAATAAACCCCAAATCCAAGGCACAACTGCACACACCTGTCAGCACCCAGGAGAAAGGGTGAATTGCTGGTCCCACTGAATCTGCTAGGAGTTTTCTCATCAACTTCAGTGTGTTTTACTTTGCCTGTCTGGTTCTTTGGCTCCAAACCACACATTTTTATGTCTTGAGCAAAAAGAGAGTTCCTGCAGCTGTTGGTAGTAATAAGTCTCTTCAAATCAGTCACTAGGGAACAACTTCACTCATTTGTACACACAAAGCCAGTGTAATGCAGGGATGTCAAAAAGCGACCATGGCTGGCACCTGCAGGGAGGCTGAAAAAGTCAATTCAGGATGGCTTCAGAGCAGCAGTTCTGTATTGACTTCCAAAGAGTCTTCCCTGCATGTGAATGGTGGGGTTTAGCCAGGAAAATGCTAGATCCAGCAAAAGGAAAGTGCAATTATAGCTGGTGATTATAGATAAGGAGTGTCTGTCAGGATCCCCCTTGCTTCCTGCTCCAGCCCAGAGTTGTTTAGACTGGAAAGCAAGCAAGCAGCATGTGGAGTAGGACATGGGTTTAAACTGTAAGTTTCTTTTGAAGGTGGCCAATTGTATCTCTTCATAGAGATGCCACAAGATCCATAGATATGTTTGGTTGGTTTGGTTTTTTTCTTGTTTTTTTTCTCTTTTATTGTTGGTTTTTTTTGTTTTTTAAAATTTATTTCATTTTTTTTATTTTTCTGCATTTTTGAATGGTAACTAAACTAATGTTGCTGGCACTGAGAGGGCTGCTGCTGAGTCAAAGGACAGCAAAGGTTCCTGTGCTTGCCAGCATCCTCTGGGATGAGTCTGGCTTGGCAAAGAAGGTTCCATGTGGTCCTATATACCTATATGTATACCTGTATACATCTATATCTATATCTATATTTATATCTATATCTATATTTATATCTATATCTATTCTTGCATGTTTGTATACCTATAGGTAGAAAGCAGTTTTTAAAAACAAAAAGCTAAACTCAAGGAAATTAACCACTTATCAAATCCCAATGGGCTCTGCTCAGTCAAAAATATTTTAATTTTGAAATGCTTGTGTTATTTAAAAAAATATTTTCCATGAGATCAAGATTCAGAAGGATTCTCTCAATAGACTGTGTATTTTTTAGGAGTGTGGAGGGGATGGAAGGTGAGGTTAAGTTATCAGAAGCATCAACAACACAATATTTGAGCACCGTGGCGAGTATTTCAAGAGTGGATTGAATTTTATGCTGGGTTCATGCCTTGGTGAAAGGTTTTCACTGCTACCATGATGCAAACCTGCCCTTCTGCCCATGTTTTGAATGTGGGACAGAAAGAGCTCTATGAGCATTTCTTGTCAATAAGGATGAATTCTGGTATGGGAACAGGGAATTTTTCCTGGTACATGATGTACGAGGGAAGAGGTGATTACCTTTGTGCACTTTGACCCTTTTACACATACTGAGTAAAGTGGTTTGATGGTAGTTTGAGGATAGTATTGGGATCATCTGTTAGTCAGATTTCAAGTTAATTAACCAGCCAATCTGCTCACACTGGAAGGGGCTCGTGTATGATTATGAGTCACCCACTTGGGTAACTGATATTCATTTATTTTTAGGCAGACTATGAGGCACCCAGACACTACGGCAATGGGTTCCAGATCAGTACTTTAAATATATGAAATATACTGGTGATTTGGACCTTGCAGATGAGAGGAGTGTCTGCTTTCTCACAACCTCTCCCTTTGTAGAAGATGAGGTCAGGCTCAGCACATGAAGACAAATTCCTTATCCTAAGTATAGTTAAGGCTCATTCCTGAAATATCCAGAAAGCATTATTTTGGGATGGATCTGTATGTACTCTTGCAGCCCTTGGTAGGCCCCATATTTCTAAGTGAAAGAGTTGGTGTTGTCCGTGTAAGAGTATAAAATTGTGTGGCGCTGCATTAATAACTTCCAAACTTTTTTGTGCTTTGGTCCTTTATTCTTGAAACGTGGTGCTGAAAGTGTGGGTCCATGAAAGTACAAGAGGCTGGCAAAAGTGAGGCAAAGAAAGTTTAGTGGGATTTGGGAACAGAGGTGGGGTCTCGGGTACCGTTGAAACAGGTTGCCTGTCTTCGGAGGTGATCGCACTCTATAATCCCTTTAATGAATGCATCAAACTCCTTTCCATACTTAATTAAACTCCTGTCCTTGCCCTCCCCACAGCCACACTTCTTGCTGCCACCTTAAACACATTCATGGCCGGCTCAGACCCATTTGTTCTTGTGCCAATGCTGACTTTCCTTCAGTAGCTTTTCTTACAGGGCACATCTCAATTTTTTCTGTCAAGAGCAGGAGGAAAATTTTTCTTGTCCACGTTTCTGCATGAGGAATTTGGAAACAGAAGGAAAGCTTTGTCTAATAAGGAGTTTTCCAGGGGCCAGTGCCTCCTCCTCAGGAGGAGTAAGTACCTTTCTTAGTTTCCCTTTCCTTTCCTCAGTTTTTACCTCCTCCATCCTTTTTTCTATCACACGCTTCTCCCACTGGCCTCCTCCTTTGTTTTCTGTGCCACCTGGCGTGTGCATTCCTTGTCACTTCTGTCCCTTTGCTGTAGGTGGGTGATGGGCTCAGACACAAACCCTGCCATCCCTGGAGTAAGGCAGCTGCCCATTTTCTCTGTGTGGAAGGGCAGCAGTGGAGAGAAAGGTGACACAGGATTCATGGCATGTTATTTGCTTTTGGTTTTGGGGAAAGAACGGGGTAGGGGGACATAAACATCACCAATTCCCCTGCAGAAGTGACTTTGGACCATGAAGGAGCCGTAGTGAAATGGAGACTTGGCAGCTTGTTCACATTGCTGGATGCCATGAGTCCCACACATTTATCTGTGGATGTGAGATATGGAGCATTAATTTAAACTGTGTAAACAATCATTTATTCATTCTTACTCTATAGCCTGGTACACAGGAAAATGAAATGCTGGGAATTAAGTATCTTTCTGGAAAAGTGTAATTTTTGTAAGAATTGCATTAAGCAAAGAGTTGACTTAACTTAGAATTCTCCTTTTGTATATTTATGTCTTAATATTGTATTTTTAATATTGTTTTTGTTTAGTGTATTTTGTGTAAGCAGTCACTGAATTAGCAACTTTATTTAACTATTACAAAGATGATTTCCCTATTTTTCTAGTATTTGTTTTAGCATTGTAACTACATAAGCACAGTCTTCCCTTCAGTTTCCAGATGGAAAAGCCTGCATTTTCATTTTCCTGAAATGGGATCTTTTAGGATCTTTCCTTGAAATTATTTTGCTCTATGAAATTATATGCTCATATTTGGTCACTTCTGAAATTTAATGAGCTGTCCTTGTAATAGCTTCCAGTACAACAGTACTGCAGCATCATGATTCTGGTAAACGCAGTGAGGAGAGAAGACTTTTACAGGAACTCCTTCTATATTGTGGTTGCAATAGGATTTGAAGAAAATTTTTGATAATTACGGTGAAATTAAAGAGAGGTGATTTTGTGCATGATTTCAGACTCTGAGACAGCTTCTCACAGTGGTTTCACCCCAGCTGGTGGTGGCCACGGAATCACATTAAGGAGGTTTAGTACTGGGTGATTGGAAAAAGGGGTTTTCTGTGAGCCATGGAGGCCTGGCAATGTCAGGGGGATGGGGGAAGCCCTCTGGCTCCTGGCTCTGGCCAGCGGCACTCGTCTCATGCTATTACAAACACCCAATTAAATCAGCACTGTGTTTAATAAACAATTTAAAAATATCAGATGTAGCAAAACAAACCTGGATATGACAGAATCAGTGTTGTTTTTAGAGGTGGCGGGGAACAGAACATCCTTTTCTTGGAAACACCACACGTCCAGGAGGGAAGCGGCTCCTTTGCAGCATCTCAGCTTCCCCAGGCACTGCTCAGAAAGTCTCAGGCAGTGCTGGCCCACGGAAATCCATTTGCCAATGTTTGTAGAAGGCTGGGCTTCCCAGCTCTCCCAGGGATATTCCGTCTATCTGTCACCTAAGTAAAAATTCCTCTTGCAATTCTTGCATGTGAGGGCTAAAAAGATTTGGTAATAACCTAAGAAATAAGTAATTTAGACAGAGAAAAAGAAGGGCTTTTAGTGACCCAGAAGCAGTCGTTCATTTTGAATGGTAGTGGCACAAATCATGCCTGGGCCTTGCCTTGTAATCTGTTATTTTAGCTGATGACCAAGAAGTAGGGAGCTGCCATGCTTTCCACCTTGGCAACTGCAGCTCTGGTCTGGGTTTGGTCGCTGATGTGTGAGGAAGGACCACTTCAGGTTGTGTTGATGCTTGAGTAGTTTGAAAACATACTGATGACCCCTTATTTAATAAAGGAACGGGCCAACCCTTACTGCAAAATCTGGAACATCCCAAATACAGCACAGCATTAAATAATTTCCCCAAAGTTACCTTCCAAAGTTAAGCTGCAGATGAGTCTGCCTGAGGGGTAGGAAGAAAAGAGACTTAAAGTGGTATTTCCATGGAAGAGCAAGAAATGGACTAAAAAAGGCTGGTGTCTTTCTGTGAGTGTTTGCCATTGAACTCCCAGTACCACACGTGTCACCTCTGGGGGCTTGGGGAGAATCTAGAGAGAACAATACACTTTAGTTGCTGGATAAGTTTGATTTAATTCTTGGACTCTACACTTTGAAAAATGCATTTAAAAAGCATTAAGTAATGATTTAGTTTTATCAAGGACTACTGTTTTCACTCTTGGGCTGGTGTGCTCTTTGCCTACCTCTGCTCCTCAGCTTTAACAGTTCTTCAGCTCTGAGGCACCTCTTGGAGCAGTGACAAGGTTATTGTGAAAAATGATGGTCCCAAAGCAAAAGCAAAGACCAAACTGACTCATGAAAGTTTACGGAGAGTGAGGGCAAATGTCTGTTTAGCTCTGTTTCAGTTCTGTTGGCATAAAGTTAAGATGTATAAAATGTCCTGGAGGATGTCAGTCCTTCAGGTGACTTCATGCAGGTGTGTCCCTGAGTGGTGCAGAAAGCCTGTCTGGTTTTCTTTGCTCCTGACCCTTCTCCCCCACCACCCCCAGCACCATCCTCAGTTGTCAGCTGCCTTACCTGGACACTGGGCCCTGTTCAGACCCCCCTGTCCACCTGGGGAGGTGTTTTAATCCTCCTTCCTTCACAGGAAAGACGCAAGAGTAGAATAAAAATCAAATCTCTTCACTGGGGCCTCAGAAAATATTCGACTCTCTGGCCTCTGCAAGTTATTTTTGTTTAATAAAATGCAGCAGAGGAGGATTTCTCAGGAGACTCTCTCTGCTTCACTCCATACTGCAGGGCCAATATTTTAACAACTTATTTTTCCTTGCATTTGTACTCTTAGAGTAAGTGTTTGTGCTGGGATGGCTGAGGTGGGACTGACACCACTGAAATGCAGGAGAGAGGAGTCAGCAGCTGTGACCCTCAGCCTATCACGCAAAAACACCATGAACAAAATGCCCCAAACACAGGCTCCAGCCATGGGCAGTGGGGGCTTTCTTGGGTGCTTCTAATGCAGCAGTTGTAAGAGTCCATCACATTAAATTACAGCAGAACAAACTGCGGTTGAATAGAGAGAGGTGAAAACCTGAAAATCAACATATAAGGTATTTGGGGTTACCCAGGGCTGAACTCAGTCCCTCCCACTTTGGGTGGGGCAGGGGGGAAGGGAGTGGGGTAGCAGGGGTGAGTTGTGTGTGGAATATGTGAATTCTGTGTGGACTCCCATTCAGTCCCATTTAATTCTTTTTAAATAAAAGTAATGAAATTATTAAAAAAAACACAGAATTGATTAGCGCAAAAGGCCTGTTGTCAGGGACTCAGGGTTCTGTAGATTCACATGGCAAAATAAAAGGACATTAATAAAGGCTAAATAATGAGTGAGTGAGGTTTCTGCCCATATTGGGTCTGCAGTGGGCACTAGGTGAAGTAAACAGATTTCTGGGGGAGTTTTTAACTCCCAGGTCTGCCCTGCCCAGTCATTTCTCAAATCCCAGAAACAACTAAGTTACTAAGATGGGTGTAATCTACTTTATCTCAGAAAAGTTATGTAGTTGGGGAAATTGAAGGAAATTTTTTAGCCAATATCTTCATTGTTGGGCTTCAGTTTCTTCTTTTCTTTCTTCCCTCTCCCTGTTTCCTCTTCTCTTCTCTGTCTGCTTGTGCCTCTATTTCAGAGTGTGGATCAGGCAGCCAAGATTGCATTTTTGTTAGAGTACTGCCAGGGTGCTCAGGAAGGCTGAGCAGTGCCCTGACCAGCCCAGTGCTGGTACAAATCACCTCAGAGGAAATGGTAAGAGCGTGAGCTGTGCCCTTTCTTTCACAATGAGATGGAGAGGAAGAGTCAGCACCACAACAGCCGCTGTCTGTTCTGTCTCTGTGGCTCTCCCTCTTGCTCTCCATTTGTGTGCGCTTGTCTTTTTTTTTAGCTCTGGAGGAACAAAGGAGAACAACATCTCCTGCGGCCCATTTAAAATAACCTTTTCCCTTTTTGCCAAAATGGACAGTTGTTGTCACCTCCGGTACCTTACAAGAGCCAGCCAGAGAGTGACTTTCCCTGAGAGTAGGTCATCCTGTAAGCAGGAAAAATAATGAAGCCTGTTTCTCTGCAGATCTATGTTCCCATCATGTAAAGGGCAGTATTGACTTTTAAGTTAATTATACTCAAATCTACTGTTATCTCTGCATAAAGCGTAAAGCATGTCGTGCCCTGCAACTTCCATGTTCTTCAGCCACTCTGCCTCCCTGACCTCCCCACGGCTGCTCCGCTGCCTTCAGCCTTTCGTCCTCCTTTCCATCTTCTCTGCACTTTACAGCCTCTGTGTTTTTCTGCTGCTCCAGGTTTCTCTTGAGATCATCTTGTCATTTCCTCCTCCTTTTTAACCCATCCCTTCCCCTGACCTGATCATTCTCTTTGCGGGGCTGTGTGAGCTGCTGCTGTCAGCATAACTAACAGCAGGGCTGTGGTCAAGCAGTAACAACTCCATGGGGAGCTCCGGGGAAACAGGGCGATACCTCACCCCCCCCTCCACAACCAGGGATCTCTCAAGGCCTCTCACATCCCCATTAACCACAACAGACTCTCCAGAACTTGCTCTTCTCCAGAGACAGGACCCATCAACAGCCCATCTCCACTGTTGACCATTTATCCACTGACCACAATCCAGCTAGGGAATGTCCTTTTCCTGCTGCCTGCCATTGCACAGCTCTTTCACGCGGCTCTAGACAGCACAGGGCTCACCCCAGCGCTTGATAGGGGGGACAGTAGTTTAACACCAGTACCAGGGCTTACATGACACAGCAGCTAAAGGTGGAAGAACTGAGCCACAGCTGCTCCCTGGTACTCAATCAGCCCTTTGCACTGTGCAGTGCACTTCTTCAGTGGCTGCTATCTCTTATTATACATTTTTAATTGATTAATTTTTCATCCTTATCCTAAGGTCGCACGTTCGTGGCAGTCATTGTCAGCACCCCATGTTCATTTCATGTAAAGCTATATTTAGACATTTCCTGGGTGACATATCCCTAATGTACAGTATCCTTTTATGGCTTGTATTAAGTCAGACTTCAGGCCTTTAGGTCAGGATTTGGTTAGTCCTTGCCTGGACCATAAGGTGGGTTGCTCAGGAGAAGCTTGTTGGTCCCACTGGTGTGACCACAGTTACATGAGGCTTCCTGGTTTTTCACACTGTTTTTGGCACTGCATGATCTTGCCCTATTGCCCTCACTGCCTGTCCGTGGCGTGCTGCCTGAGGGTGGCTGGGAGGATCCTGTCTGTGGCCTTCACCACGACAGCACCGCAGTGGCTGTTGTGGATGGTGTTGGTTGATGCACTGCTGTACTCACCACGGCCCTATGTTTCCCTTTGCTTTTCCCTTGAAACATTCCACACGTAATTCACCCCTGCCACCCCACTCCCTTCCCCCCTGCCCCATCCGAGTCTTTTAAAGCAAAGTGATATTCTAGAAATTGGGTAAGAGGAGCAAAATCATCAGAGGTCAACTTGGGAAAGTCCAAACCATGGTCTCTGCTTCCTGGCCACTGTTTTTTACAAACCCTGTAAGAATTTAATTAAGCCTGAAGGACTTGACTTTCTATTAAGTGCTCGTGAAATTGGCTAATGGGGGAAAGAAGATTGAAGGGTGAGAGACGTGCATTGCCCAGCTGATCTCATAAGCTTTATTTCTATAGGAAATCGGTATAAAACGTGAAAGGGAGCAAGTCATGTCAAAATAACATTTGTACTTGATCCTTCACATATCTGATGCTTTTAATATTTTCTCTCTCTTCCAATACATTAAGGGGCACACACAGGGCTGAGATGCTCTGTCTGAAACCTCGGACTTCATTTGCCAAGCTGAAGTTGAGTTAGCACTTCTGAGCCTCTGAGGCTGTGTCTTGCATCAGAAACAACACAGCTCGTTATCATCCCTGAACCCTGCTCCTATCAGCTGCTGTGCTACGTGATGGTGGGTGACACGTGGGGGGAAACAGGACCTCTTCCAGAATATGCGAAAAGGTAGGTTTGACATAAGATTAAATCAATAAGAGGAAGATGGATGAGCATTCATTACCTGTAATATGGAGGAGACTGTTTTAAGAGAAGGGAAAGTTTACCTTAGGACATTTGTTCTCCTCCCCTCCCCTTTGTCGTACAGCTGCTTGTCAGTCAGTTCTTTGGCTGTAACAGTTGGGAGTGTGTGTTTCAAGGTGAACTGTTGCTGATTTCAGTTTGCCTTAAAATGTTGCTTGGCAAACTGAGGTAGTTCAGGAGATGATTGATGAGCAATGAGACAAGCACGCAGCAGGGACAGGCTGGACAGCTGGGATGACTTCAGACTCAGTCCAGAGCTGATCCTATCATTTAAAGGGCAGGATTGGGTCAAAAGGAAAAGGGATGCTAAAGGGAAAAGGATGAATAAGGGGGAGAGAGAGAGAGGGAGAGAGTTTCAAAGGCTGCAATACAGTAGTCACCATAGTGATGATGAGGGAGGGAGGCAGAAGACAGGGCAAAACCAAAGCCGGTTGATAGTGGAAACATTCAAGGTTTAAAAGGCAGCCTGCTGGCTTTGTGCATGTCTGGGAACCCTAAAGACTGGGCAGGCACCATCTGGCATCTCCAAGCCTGTCTGCTGCTATTGGTTTTATTCTGTTAAAGATCCATTTCAAGTTATTATTTGGATCATCATGTAAGAGTTACAATTAATTTTAGCTAAAGAATATTCTCTTTTGATACAAGTGACTCTTGGCTAAACTTGACCAACTTTGTGGTGAGATTGATATGGGAAAAAGTTCCTAGCGGCCTCCTTCCTGTCTTTTACTAGTGCCTTTGAGTTGTTAGTGCAATTTCTTGCAGTGAAAGGTGGACTGCCCTACTGACTGGGTAATTAGAACGTGGCTGCTCACCAGCCACAGGAGGATCTGCAGATCTGTGGCAGACCCCTTGCCCCCACCATGTATAGAGGTGGCAAGGTAACATCAGAAGAAGATCCCACAAACCACTATACTGAAATGCCAGTTACCAAAAATAGGAGGCACTGAAAGGAGAAGACATCCTTGGATATACATTACCACTTTAGAAGAAACTGCGACAATTTAAGACGTGATCATCCCTCCAGCTGTTTGAGTTGGTCACGTCCCTGCCCAAGGTTACCATCGTCCCACCACAGCAGTTCTCCTGAGCACTCCTCACCTGCCCCAGGGCAATGTTGGACCAGTTCACCACTGAGGCAGGCAAGTTATGTCACAAGAACCTCTGCCAGCCCTGCTAAGGGAAAGCAACAGTTTTCAGGCCAGGAGTTGTAGCTGAAGGACAAGGACATTCCTTATAGTGCCACAGTTCCATTTGCAAGAGGCCATCTGACCGAAGCTTTAAATCCATCCCTTCCCATGGGAGAGACATCTGACTGCACGCCACCAGGCAGTGCCTGTCTCCTTTCAGAATTCAAACTGGAGCTTGACGCCTGAAACTTTGCTTTATTGTGTGAGGTTGTTGTTGTTTGTGCTGCTTCTGTGTCAGCTGCTGGGGATGACACAAGAGGCAGGGGTTAGAGCACTCGACAAAGAGATCCATTCACCTCCTGTCGATCAGCAGAGCACTGAGGCAGAGCTGGAACTATGCTACAAGAGAAGATCCTGAAGACCTTTCGAAGCTTTTATCTGTTGCATGAAATAATTAGAGATTCTTGAGGGACAACAAAGAGGGAGAATAATTGTTCCAGATATTACAGCACCTATCTCTGAGTCTCAGCATCCCAGGCCATCCCTATTAATTTAGCTAGTCATGCCTAGTCTTGTTCTGTCTTTGTCTCCTCAGAACTTTATTCCAGACAGCAGGGTTCCTCTGAACTGTGGGAAAAGAGACGTATAAGATTAGAAACAAAAATTAGTCTTATTCAAGTTATTACTGGAATACTCCAAGGGCACAAAAATTGGACACTGGTTATTAAGTGTGTTATTGCTATCCCTTTGAAGGCTTCAGGTTATGCTGTATTTACTCTGACCCTTTCAGTTGCACCTGTGTCTTTTAATGCTTCATGGTAAAATCATCTGGTGTTGTCTTTTTTTCTTTCTTTGTTTAGAAATTAAGTAAATTTTAGATTTTCAAACCTGTTTTCCTTGACCTTCTTCAATGAGAAAAGGCCTTTGGCTATGCCATGAGAAGTCTGGGGATTTTGTGATTTTTGCCTAATTTTTAAGGGTATAGAATGGACTGAGTCTGGATTTACTTCCCGTTCAATAAATATCCTCACCAGAACATTCCCATTCCATTTGGGTTGTAAAACCAAGACTAGTGTTGCAGGAAAAAGTGTGTCAAGCCCAATTAGCCCCCTTCCTTTGGTCTCCTAAGCAGATCACAGCATGTTAAAATTCTTGATTCTTGAACCCTGCAGTTCTAGACAGATTTCAGGCTTCCTGGGCCCTCCTATAACTATTTTAAAATGTGCAGCTGAAGTGCACTGCATGATGGACAATGAAACTGTGAACCTGAATGAACAGACAAACATACTGTCCCTTACTCCTGCATGGTTTTTTACCGTGTTTCAATACTCTGTGTTATTTGTAGTGTTCATGCACCAACAAGGGTTCAGATTGCAGCATGGCTGTCTCCAATAACCCATGGTGTTTATTTTGGTGTTTATTTTAACACCCGTGGTGTTAAAATTGGTGTTTATTTTGGCAAAGGTCTCAAAATGATAGCTGGTGTGGGGCACAGGCTTAGAGGTGACAGAGATATAAAGGGAAAGGGAAATTGTACAAGCTCAAGGGAGAAAAACAGGAATGAACATGATTAAAAGATGGCTGTTCTTTGGTGCAAAGGCATTGACAGTGTAGAAAGTGAACAGTACTTCGATGGAAAATCAAGACTTGGGGGTTATAATGAGAAAGAGATTGGGATGAGGATGGGATCCCTGAGAAATGGAGAGTGAAGTTAAAACGATGGGAAAAGTGAGCAGCATGAGAGGAAGTAGGGTCCCTTTTAGGGGAATGCCCACCAAGATGTGCAACACACCCCCATCAGGGCATGGAAAGGCATCCAGGCTGCTGAGCCTCACTGTTCTGCTGTGGTTAAACAGCAGTGATGCTGTGGTGGCAGCAGAGGAGCTCTTCCTCCAGAGCACCTGGCATTGCAGCACTGTGAGAAGCTGCTCCATTAGGTCAAGCAGTAGAAGTTTGTGGAGTGGATGTAAAGCGTCTCCTCTGTCTGAGCATGAGAATATGAATGACTCTGGATGACACAATAAAAAAAAGAAAATCAGTCGCCAGTCTCCATGCCCTCAACCCAAAATAGAAATTCACATGTACAAGTGACAATGAGGTTGAAGTTCAGGTGATTCAGAAATTCAGATGACTCAGAAAAATGTCAGAATAAAGACTGTGTTATGATGCAGTCCATAGTGGGATACTATTCTTTCCAAAGACTTGAATTTCTTTGATACACAAGACGGACAGAGGACCCCTTAGTCATTTTGTTTTATCTGCAGTATTTAATGTGTGGTGCCCTACATATTTATTTTGTGTTATCCAGGCTTGTTTTAAAAGCCATCTGTTTCCTCCTAAGTAAGGGTGCTATATATTTGTTTTTCTCTGGTACATTCTTCTTTTCTGCCCTTTGAATCCCAGCTGGAGGATTCTTTTAGGCAGTAAACAGGATTTTAGAAGAGGGTTTCAGGGATAAGTGCTCTTGGCTTTGGAGGATTTGAGAGTAACCATGTATTCCTCTTTTTGTCAGTGATGTGCTAGCTCAAGTCCTAAAATTTTCTCTTTAGTACTCATCACTGCTGCTCTTGAGGGCTTCACAAACATTCAATTGATCTTCATATCAGCTTCGAAAGGGTTTCATTTTGCTCTGTTATTTTTGGGAGAAGTTAGGTGGGGTTTTAGAGATAAATTTCATTATGCATCTTTCAACTTTGATTATAGGGTGCATCTGTCCAAGCAAAGACCATGCCAACAGCATTCTGGTAGCATAATGGACAACACCTTCTGATTATGAACTAGAGGACTGCAAGTATGACTCCTGGGTAGTGTTTCTTTTTCAGGCTGCATACTTTTCCCTCCTCATTGAAGGTGTTTGTAGCACAGCATGTTGAACTCTTTGCAATCCTGGATTCCTTACTAGCTGAGTGTGCAAATACCCACTTTTCACCTACTTTCTATAGGGCTTGGTTTCTGTAGCACCAAGTTCCTCTTTAAGGATAAAGTGAAATACAGATCTGCAAGGCAGGAGTCCCTCTTGCTGCATGCTTCATATCTAAACCTCATCAGAATGATCTCTTACCAGAGAGGTAGCAAATCCTGTGGAAAAAACATGATTGCATCATTAAGGGCTTCAGAATACACATTCAGAAGCAGAGCAGAAGGGATATCAGACAAACTGAAGTTGCACACACAGGCTTAACATTAGAACTTCCTCAATCCCCCAGTCACATTGTTGTCACTAGATTTTGAGATAAGTGGTGGAAGTAGAAATGGAATGACAAATACACTTAGCAGAACTGATATCAATTCACTGCAAAATATATAAGTTTTGACCAATAAAGTCAGATTATTTCACTGGATTTATTCCGGGTTTACCCTAGTGTAACCCAGAACAGACTGTGGTCCAGTGGGTATGAGAAAAGTTAGACTTTAAAGAAATAAATCTCACCTATTTCAAGTTTTATTAGCTTCTATTTCCATTGTGCCTTTCAATTTTTATATTTGTCGTATACTGGAGCTCGCCTAGATGAAAGCTTTAGTCTTCATTGTGTTACAGAGCTTTTGTAAAGAGTAGATGATGTTTTTAAAAAGCCAAGAATAGACAATACTTGTAATTGTTTATAGTGAACTTACTCTTGGCTCAATTTAGCCTTTAGTGTGAGAAAGAATTTTACCCAAGAGCATAATGAATCTATACGGTATTGCCAAACTGAATCATTTAAAAATAATGAGTCAGATCTTAAAAAAATAGTATTATGAAAGGGACTTCTAGTTATAGTGTTTAGGAGTGAATATATGTTCAATTCATTTTGCTTTGCCTTCTGATTCTTCAGCCTTTGCAGTGTGCTCAGTTTATATTTTTAAGCTTCTATCTACAACCATGAGAGCAGGAAAATTACTGCCTTTTTGTTTAAATGAAAGAAAAATGAGAGTTTTTTACATAATCACATCATTCCAAGAGCTGGTACTTTGAGGAAAAAGCCTCAAATATCACAAAACTTATGATAAAGATTGTGAGAATTGGCAATTTGTAGCTCCTCAAGTGTGTTTGAGGTTTAGAAATGCCCTTCTTATAAATAAAGAACTTCTTGAGGTCTATAAAAGAGGCAAAGCTATATTTTAGCAGCAATATCATTGGAAATAAGTTTCTTTCTGCAGGAAAGATGCAGATTGCCACCTTCTCTCTCCACAACCGTTGAAATGGGAGGCCCAGCTAATGCAAAAAAGTTCTGTTCTCAGCTGAGTCGACAGTCTGTTACCACGGTCTGGATTGGGAGTAACTCCAAGAAAGTGAGTGCAAATACCACAGCTTTCCACTTTGGATCTAGGACCAGAATGTTTCCTGATACCTTGGGGAAACTGGAGGAGGGAGGGATACTGGGTTTTGGTTTTATGACTGTGTAGTATCTTAAACAGCCCAGGAGAGGTTTGGGGCCTCTTTCTGCTCTGGATTATGTTGGTCTCAGTCTGCAGCAATTGCACAAAGACAAATTAGCATTCCTCAGGTAAGATTGAGGCCAAAGAAGAATTTGCTTTTTGTGGCTTTTAATTCAGTGCAAAGATGACAGAAGATTTTGTGCATTTTAACTTGCATCTGTCTGCAACCCAGGAGCATTTAATTCAGGATGAGGAAGCACTTTTCTTAGAAGCTGGAGCAGACACTGAGGACTGAACCCAGGAAAGTGGTACAGGATCAGAAAAAGGCTCTTATCTCTCTGGGATACAAACTAGGAAGGATGAAAAAGTGAAGGACCTGGGAACTGCTGTGGTGTGACCTAGTGAATGGTGAAGTCCCATTGTCTCAGCTCCCTAGGAATCCTGAGAGTTCAGCTATTCCATTTGAGGCTGAACACAGCAGCTCCTTGTCCTCAAATCCACTGGCGACATTTGCCTGCTATTATTAAAGCGAGAAGGTTGTCCTTAGAATATTCTGGGGCTCCTTCGGCTCCATCTGCTAAAATTACAAGAGTGTCTGGGCTTGCCTGCAGTTTGACAACAGGTTTTGTTCTATTATTATCTGTTCTCATGAACAAATAAATGCAAAATTCATTTTGATTTGCAAAGAATTCTTGTTTTCTACACTGGCAGCAGATTACTAAGTGTGTCCTGTAAGCTGACCTCTCCTTAAATCTTCTGCTGCTCCAAAGGTTCTTTATGGAGCTGCAGCCTAAGCAACCTTTCTGAGTTTCAAGGGCAGCTACAGCAAAGTGTTACCATCCTCTGCCCATTTTTTGGCAGGGAGATGCCTGTGACTGAGACACCATCCCATGGCTACAGCAGATGACCACTGCTGAGAGAAGTAGCTCACACATTTACTATGGAAAATCTACAAGCCAGTTTGTCAGGCACACTCCTTTCCAATCACCTGAAGGCTCCAAAGGAATTTTTCTAATACTTCTAGCTCAGATCTTTGCAGCATCCTAGCTAGAATTTCACCACTTCCACAACATCATGTTTCAGCATCTGGAACAGCAGGAGGGGCTTCTTCTCTGGTGGACGTGGCTCTTGTGTGGGTTGGTGCCAACAGAACTTGTCTGTTATCCCCCCAATACCAAAACAGCAGCCTCTACAGTGGAATTGTTGAAGATTATATCCAGTAATGGAAGTCACAATGTCCAACAGGTCTGTCTGGCTTCCTTTTGCTGCTTGGGCTTTTGTGGGGGTCTGCACCAAAAATCTGAATAGTCCCTCCTGATTCAGAAACACAAAGTAGTTCTCCTAGCACGGTAGCTCTCTTCCAAATGCTGTACATGAAAGACTCACAGCTCTTGAATCATTGCTGCCTCATGCTAATCATTGGAACTGGGTTCTTTCTAGCTCTCGTTAATTACTGTCTAGCTTATATATAACCCCCTCATACTGCAATCACAGAGATAGTAAAGATTATGCAAATGCTGATTAGGGTGTAATGTGGCTCGCGGAGCATTCGTCATAACCAGTAAGAAGGGAGAAGAAGGGAAGCTTGATTCATAGGGGCTAGGCTAAAATTGTCCTGAGAGCACTTGGATTTTACTTTTTTACTCAAAAACTGAGCATATTTGATACAGAGAATGCTGAAACTCAGCAAGGAAAATATTTGAATATAATCATGCTTCCCCGAAGACGCATTTAAACTAGATACCTGCTCTTGGGTTTTAACAATACAGTATGTGGGGGTTGCTAACATAGCCAGTTGTTTTCATCCCAAGACAGCCACTCTCTTCCCAATCCCACCTGGTATTTTAGTAATTTTGCTCATATGCACGGGTCGGAAACCTCCCCAACCCCCGTGATAAAAAATTATAGGTGAAAGTGAAATTATTCTAAATATCAGCCAGTGAATATGCTGATGTCTCCTAACTCTGAAGACCCAGGTGGATAAATAGAATCTCCAGCTCAGAGGTATCTTCAGACAAACAGCTGGATTATTATTGCTTCTCTAGAGTTACCTCATTTTATGCATACTGTCATGAGACTGAATGAATGGTACCTGGGAAACTGTAAATCTGAATTACCATTTTACTACACAAGGTGAGAAAATTGCTAAGAACAGTGGGAAAAACTGTGGAGTCACAAGAGGCAGATCAACAAGCGACTATAAGCTTTAGGGTAAATGCCAGAGAGAAAGACTCCATGCTGTCATACAGGTGTGCATGTCTTGGATCCCACAAGTATGGATCCACTAGAGGGCTGGAAGTATGTTAAGACAAAGGAAACCACTGTGATGAGAGAAGAGCCTAGAGCCTCTAGGCTTCTAGAACAACTGTTCTTTATATGGTGATTGCTCCTGACTGGTTTCTCTTCAGGAATGTGCCAGGGCAGCAAACACAGAGCTTCCATCCCATGGTAATTGCTTCAGTACTGAAGTCCGGTTGGTCTGCCTGGGTCAGGCTGC
>QWTY01017506.1:0-18204 GCA_008033365.1 Pseudorectes ferrugineus | reverse complement strand
TACCTTTAGAACCACCTAGAGCCTTGTCAATAAAAAAGGGGGTGAAAAAGCCTCTCAGACCTGTTCTGATGCTCTGATAGCACTGGGGGTAAGGCACACAGCTAAGCTGGAAGCCAGGAAAATTATGAGACAGTGACCACCTCCCAATCATCTCCAATGCTCAAATTATTTCTAAGCCTGATTCTCACAGGTTATTTGGTGTTCCCATGACTACATGTAGAAAAGGTGAAAGTAAAAGTAGTTACATCACTTGAAGAAAGAGCTAATATTGATTACTGAAGCAGAGCCTGTAACAATTTCTACAATAATGAAAGACTCTCAGCATTGAAAGTATACCCACCTGATAATATTAGGTAAGGCTTTTTCTCTTGTATGATTAGATTCTGAGATTCTTGATGGAGAAAAGATCCTGAGAATATCAGGATATCCTAAGGATATTTCATCCAGAAAATGAGGGCATCTGAATAAATCAATACAGCTGTTATATTCATGTCAGCCTTTTACTTTGCCAGGTTTCAACAGAATCCCTGCAGTTGCTAGTTACAAACTAGCATAATAACTGACACTTTATGTCTGGAGAAATCTTTTGGACCAAATCCTTCTTCCTGATAAAGCTTCTTTGTGCTGCTCTAAAGGCACAAAGCAGCCTTTAAGATGCTTTTATCGGTTATATTCAGATTCAGCTGTCACAGGGAAATCTCCATACGGTGGAGAGCTGATCTTGCTGAGTTTGCACTCTTCCCATCACAGCTCTGATTTTGCAGCCATACTGAGAGGCAGACATATAGCTGAGGTAGTCCTGTGCTCTAGTAATTCCCTGCTGTGGAGCTGTATCTTGTCTCTTTTTCCAGGCACAGCTTAGAGTTCACGTGAACCACTTTACAGGCCTCTTTGGGAATCCACTGACATGCACTCAAAAATTTCATTTGACTCCAAAGTCAATTTGGCATGGGCACAATGGCAGTCTTGATAATAGGGGAGCCTGGGGACCTCAATATATTTTTAATAGTCTCAACAAGAGAGTAAGAAGGCCCTAAGATTACTGAGACGCAGTTGTGTTATGCCATACTAATATTTCTTGTCAATTGTGAAGTAGCTCTATAAGTTGACTTGGGAATTAAAATTAACTTGAAAGAAAGGAAAAGTGTTACATAGCAAATGCATAAAGGCATATATAACTTACTTCTGGAAGAGCTGGGGAATGTTTCACCTCCAATGCTTGTCATTTGGAAAACCGTCACTTTTTAGGAAATTAAAGTAGAAAATCATAGCTTGGGCAGGGGAATTTTTTTCCCCTAAACAAATGGGCTATCACATTAGACATTATTGCCTAGTAGCAGTTGAAATAAACCCTGAGGAACCCCTATCTCAGGTATAGGATGCAATAAATGAATGTGTATTCCCACAATACAGGTCCTCTTGGGCAGTGCTTCAGCAATAAAAAAGAATATAAATTTAATGATTTTATTATTCTGTTAATAAGCATCTTCAACCTGGAGCATAGGATGAGGAAGCTGCAAGTAAAGTAACTGCCTCAGTGCCAGAAATGTAGAAACTGGCTCCTGCTAAACGTTGTTCAGATCCACAATAGGTATTGATTAGAAAAAAAATAACCACCTTCTGCAGAAACTGTGGAGAAGCCATGTGAAGCACACGAACCACGACACTTAGAGTTAGCATTCCACACAGAAGCAGTGCCAAATTGCACCTGAAACAGCTGGGTTAATAATGTACTGTACCATTCCCAATTACAAATGTTCAGCTGAATGACTGTTAATTGCAATAAGCAAATTCACACAAGAAACAATGGTTTGCTGCCCTCTTTCTCTCTCCCTCTCTCAGGTTTACTTCCAGCAATAAAAATAACCTGTTGATGCCACTTCTGGGAAAATAGGACTGGGAATGATCCCCCTCTACAAACACACAATGGCCATTTTGTTTAGGAGATCTCAGAGCAATAACTTTTCTGCATCCCCACTCATCAAGGGTCACCAAACCCTTTTTGGTGAGAGGTAATAAACTTAAGAGCTGCAATAAAAGGCTAAACCTCTCAAGCACAGTATCAGAGAAGATTATAACCAGTACCCATGCAACAAGATATTTACCAATTAAATCTCCCAGAAGATTCTGAGAAGGTGGCAGGGGGAACACAAAACAGTCCTTTGCCAGGCTCACCTGAGGGAAAAGGTTTTGTGGTGACACAAATCTGGCAATCACAGTATGCCTGTGAGCAAGATGCACCACAAACCACCTGATGACTTAATGTCACCAGCCCTTTCTACATCCTGTCTCTGACTAATTTCCAGTGCCTCAGAAGCAGTTGAAAAAAACCTCGCAAGCCAAATGTAGATGGGGCAGAGGACCAGAAGCAGGCCTGAAACTTGGGAATGATTACAGTACAATGTCAAAGGTCAGCAGCTCAGTCTTCTTTAAATCTGCTTTGGACACAACAAAGAATCATGCCCTGATTTAAAATCATGTAGGTGTTTGTGCCTGGAGTACTGTTTGTTTGCTCTTGGAATGGTTAGAAAGCTTTTTGACCTAAGTATACTCATGACCCATTTATGACCATGCATCACTGTGCTAGCATAATTCTTTAATTTAAATAGTACTTTTTCCTTGATATTTACTGTGTGAATCATGCTATTTTGGCTTAATTTGGCTAGTTAAGGAAGCTAAGCTTGCTTGCTTGCAGCTCCCATTCAAGAACACAGATACTCTGCTCCCTTGCCACTCCAGTATTCCTCTTCTGCACCTGTGGCAACCTGAGTCAATCTTTTCTGACTGTAAGTCACCAGAACTGGACGCAATTTTCCAAACAAGGTTCCTTAGCCCTACTGTGTAAAGCTGTATTATTACTTCCCTCTCTCTACTAAAAATACCATGCTTTGTGCATCATAGACTCAAGTGAGCCTTTTCCACAGCCATTCTGCTGGCAGCTCACAGTCATTTTCTCATGGAGGAACTCACCCCCATAGTAAGGTCAGAGCAGTAGACCTAAGGCTGCCAGCATCACCACCTTCCTTCTTTCACTATAGTGTTTCAGGCACAGGATATTGCTTCTAACCTTTTTAACCTTGAACAAATCCTTGCTTTGGCAATTGTTATTTGCTGCTTCTTCCAATATCTGTAAGTAAAAATCATCTTCGGGTTCATCCATCATGTCAGCCTCAGGAATTTTCCCCATTTCTCTAAGTTTGCTGTTCTGCAATCCCAAGTCTTAGTCAAATATCTGCATTTGTCCCTCTTGCAGTTTAACTTCAGCTGGATTAGTTTGTGATCATTCAGTTCATGATTGGTTTCAACACTGTGGCCTTCTACAAGGTCCTTGCTGCTTATTAATAACAGGCCTAAAATAGCATCCTCTCTCATGGACTGTTTGCTTGAGAAATCGAGTTTCTATGACACTCCAGAACATTTAAGCCCTACCAGTTCCCAGTGGTACCTTCCAGTCTGTAGGTGAGAAATTAGTTTCCTGTAATCACATGCCATTTGCTCTTCTATGTCTTCCAAATAGTTTTTGGAGATAAGTATCTCTGTCCAAGTTTGTAAGGGATTACCACTCTTCTCTCAGTGGATTTTTTTTTTATTCTTTCCTCTCAGGTGATTTTCCAATGTAATGCACTACTATTTTATTTCTTCAAGCCATTTTACTAAAATATAGAGCTACTCCATGGTCTTTACTATAATTTCTGCTGTTTTAAGTAGCTACACCTCCAACGACTATATTCTAAATACTACTGCCAAGCAGAAGTGTTCAGCATGTTGCAGCAGCCTTGAAGCAGCACTTTAAGCCCCAGAGAAAACATTGCTCATAACACAAAATTCCAAACCAATTAAAGACTTAACATTGGTGACATATCTTGCTGTAATAATTGTATTAGAAATCTCTAAAATTTTGTAGTCACAATATGGAAAAAGAAAAAAAACCCACCAAAGCAATTGAAATGGTAGGTATTTCATTAAATCATCACTTTATCCCTTTGGCTACAGACATTTTTTAATGTGGAAAGGCTTCTGACATCTTTAAATGGTATAAGAATTTGTTTTCTCTTTTTGGGGAAGAACACATTAGTACAGCTGCTAGAGCTACAGGCACTGGAATCCTATTATGTTTTCTCCATTTTTCCTTTTTTTTTAGGGCAAAACAAGAGGACACATATACAACAGCAAAAAGAGTGGCAAAGGAGGAAATTGCAGGTTTGTCTCTGATAGAAACTTATTTGCAGCCCTGCTGCTGGAGAAATCCAGGCTTGGTGCACAGTCCTTTCTGCTGGTCCAGAGCTAAGCAATCTTGAACAAGTGATGAGAACATGTAAGGCATCCGTCTGAGACTGTCTTTCTGATGGCAGGTTCACGGCATCGTTTCAAAAGCCGCAGTTGTCTTGACAGCTAAGCCAGCCTTTGACTGGGGACAGCAGCAAAGGCGGGAGAGAGGGGGAAAGAGAGAAAGCAGAGAAGTGGGATGAGGAGAAAAACAGCACACAGGAGGGAATTAGTGCGGCCAAGCTTCGTGATTTAGAGGCTGGTGCGGACACTGCCGGAGCTAGCGATGTTTAGGTTTTGCAGGGCAGCTTGGCGTGGGCGTTACAGAGAGCCGGGAGATGAAGACCGAGGAGGGTCAGGATGGATTTCGGGACGCGTGGCGATGCTGCAAGCGGCAACTATGACGCAAAGCTTGTCCGTTCAGGATCACGCATCCAACTGTTCCTCCCTAGTGATCCCTCGATAAACAACGTCCAAAAAGGACGGTGACCTCATCCCACTGAAATTAGCCAAACACCACACATTTCTCCGTGTTCAGCTCCGCACATTCCTTAGAGCTGCGGCTCTCCCGGCTGCCAGCCCCATCGCTGCACCCGGGGCTCCGAATTGCTCTGTGGGGCAATTCCTCCAGCCCACCCTGGACCCAGGCTCCGGCTAAGCCCCCCATCCCCAGCTCCGCCTGGGTATTCCCGGCTCCGGCTGAGCCCCCGCGCCGCTTCTGCGCCAGAGCCGCCTCTCCCCCTCCCTCCCTCTCTCCCCGCAGCCCGGTGAGGCGGCGGGGACACGACAAGGCACGACACCCAACGATGCCCCGTGTAAAAGCGAGACCGCCGGGCGGTACAGGCCGGGCAAATTCCCTGGTCAGGACACACCGCGATGTAAGCGGAGCACGACACAGGCATTTATTTCACCTGGCTGCCGGGAGCGACAGGTTCTACGGGCTGCCAGCGCCGCCCCCTTTCCCCGGTCGCCTGCGGAGGGGACGCGGGTGCCTCTCGCAGCCCCGGGGAGCCGGGCAGGGCACACCCCCCTCCCCCGGGACTCGGGGCTGGCACCCACGGCCGGCGGCTGCCGGGGCGCCCCGACCAGCCTCTCCCGGGGGGCGAGCGGCTCTGGCTCGCTGCTCTTTCCTGATCTCTTCCAGACTCTTCTCCCCCTCCCAACTGCTGTTTTCCCTCCCTCCCGTTCTTCCCAGTGGCATTTTCTTTGTTTAATAAACGCTATTGTGTTCGAGGCGCCTCTTTGAGCGGGGCTGCTGCACCTCCCTCGGGACAGGCAGGGGAAGCGAGCGGCTCTCCGCCGCGCCGATCCCGCTCTCCCCGAGCCCCGCGTCCCGGCGCCATCCCCCGCGCCCTTCCTTCCCCCAGTGCCCAGCAGCAGCGCCCGCCCTCCGGCCGAGCCCCCACGGCTCCGCCGGCACCACCCCGCGCCCGGAGCGGGACGCGCCGTCCCCCGCAGCCCAACCCGCGCCTCCTTCGCCGGGCGCGGGGCCCCTTTGCCCGAGTCGTGCCCGCGCGAGGGGGGTGACGGCGGCATCAGGTGCAGCCGGGGCCAGCGGCCAGGGCAAGCCCGGCCCCCGGCTGCCGCCTGCGCGCTGAGCGGCTGTGGCGGGCCCGCCCTCGGTGACTGGGAGGAGCCGGGAGAGCAGCGGGCTTCGCCGGGGATTTCCAGCCCGAGCGGGCGGGAGAGGAAGTGCGGGGCGGGGGGAGACGGCGCACAGCGGTCGGGACTTTCCGCCGGGCTGGCGGTCGCCTTCGCCCGGCTCCAGCTGCCGCCCGCCGCCCCGCTTCCCGCACACGCTCGCAGGTAGGGCGGCCGCGGGGCTCGGCTCGGCTCGGCTCGGCTCGGCTGGGCGGCGGAGGAGGAGGGAGGGCGGGAGCTTCGCTGCCGCCGTGGCGGCGGCTCCCGCGCGGGGCTCCGGCAGCGGCCGCGCTCGCCTCCCGCTCTCGGGCGCTCCGGGCAGGGGGACGGGGCCGGGCGGGCGGCGGGAGCCGGGGGCGCTCAGGCGGGGGCACGGCGCTGACCGAGGCATCTGCTGCCAGGCAGGGGCCGAGCGCGCTGCACCCGCAGCCCGTGCCGGGACCTCGGCGGCGGCCAGTGCCCGGGGATAGATCAGCCTGCGGCGGGGCGGCGCGGACTCTCCTGCCCGGACGCACTCGCACTCCAGGGCTTTGCAGGTGCCCCTTTTCACTTAGTTATTCCTGTCTCCCCCTTCCCTCCCCTGCTCCTCTCGCTCTCTGCCCCGCTCCTCGTGGTGTGTGTGCCTGTGCGGGGAGGGGAGGGAGGCGAGGCCGGAGCGGAGCCGGGAGCCGCGGCGGCGCTTGCGGCGTTTGATGTGTCGTTTGAATGCAGAAGGCTCGCTCGCTCCTGGCTCCCTCCATATGCAGTGCTGGGGGCGGGCCGACGGCCTTTAAAGGGGCATTGCCGGCAGCGCCGCGCCTGGCGCGGAGCGCGGTCCCGGCTGCGCGTCCCCCCGGCTGCCGCTGCGGCGGAGCCCCCGCCGCTCCCCGGCCATGGGGCTGCGCCCGGACCCGCCGCCGCCGGAGCTGCCCCTCGCCGGCGCGGAAGGAGTTGTATTTTCACAAAGTCCGCCTGCCTGCACCGGCGCTGCGCTATCCCCGTCTGCCTGCCGTGAGCGGAAAGAAAAGTGTTTTGTTTTCACGCCATTCATTTCATGCGCTGATTCGCGACGCCGCGTTTTAGCGCGTTGAATGAATCGCCGTGTTGTAGGTTAGGAAAAATAATGAATGTTTAAAAGTTTATACTGAGTCATTCCTCTGCAGATTAACCTATGACTGACTCATAATCTGAGAACTGCAGTGGCTTGTAAAATAGGAAGGTAAGGCATTTACGTCTTGATTTGTTTGTCTTTGAGTGCCTAAGATCTGAATTATCTGCGGAAAAACAGGAGAAATTGTATTAATGTTAAGAGGCATAATCTCATGTTCTGCCCCTCAGAGCTTGTGTGTGACGTGACAGACTGTATGTGCTCCTCTGCGTGGATCTTTACCACGCATTAGGGCATCTTTCATCTTTTTCTGTTTCTGTAGTAGTAAAATGTGGGAAGTTCCAATGATACAATTTGAAATATGCTGTCTCTTTGGGTCTGTGACTTCTCTAGCTTGTTGAGATCTGAGCCTTATATATTGTATATTGTAATTTACGTGTTTTCTATTTCTTGAGTAGAATGGTGTGATTTTCCTTGCAGATTTGTCCCATAGGATGCACGTAGCATTACTGAGCCCTAATCTGAACTTGCATTCATAGACTGAAAAGGAGTTTGGTGCATGATGTAAAGGTGTACTAGCAGTGTCTAGCTTAGACAGATGAAATAGTATAATTTGAAGTAGTTAGTAAGAAGCTGTATTTAAAATGGCTATTGACTTGCCTAGAAGCCTGGATTAAAAGGCTACACTGATGGTTGTTCAGAACTGGAGAGACCATAGCATGTACTGCATGTTGTCCTTTTTAATGAGCCATTGGCTCATACCACATATGGGTTAAGATCTAAATGCTATTTATGGTGATTGGGGAGAGGGTTATTCATTTAAGATGAGAAATACTTGAATGTTTGGACGGAATCAGTTTTTTATGGCTGCACTGGGAAACCCCTTGTCATAGAGCTTGGTAACGGAAACATTGATGTATCATGAGCTTGGGCATTGCAAGCAGGCGGCACTACGGGATTATAAAAGTTGTGTTGTTCCAGCACGAGAATGGTAGGTGTTTTACTGAAATATGACTTGGTGAGGTGCTTCTAATAATAGCTGGACCTAGAATATAGAATTGTAAAGTGCATTCAGTATCAAAGCAAATTAATTCTAATCAAAAGGGGGTGCTAAATGACTCAGTCTTTAGGCTTTCCTGAAGTCCTTCTGCAATTGAGTTTGATGATACCAATTTTGCGGAGCCGTTCTTGCATGGATTCAGAGAACCTGAGTATCGTGTAAGCATATTTACTGTTGATACCTTGGAAAACTCAGTAAGATGGCAGTAGTTAGCATCAGTGACCAAAGATTATTTATGAAGTCTTACTAGTCCATGTTAATACAGTTTGTCTTTTAAATGATCTTGGGATCATGTTGTATTTTAGATCTTTACATTGTTCTTGTCTGTAATGAACACTTTAGGAGAGAAGAGGAATGGTTTTCTTGGTCCTGGAGTCCAGCTGTTCTATAGTAGATATGGCAACACTGAAAATACAAAAAGCCAAAAATCTTGATTTTTAACTTGTATTGTTAAACCACTGGAATATAAATACATTGATAAGCAGCCGATCATAGTTCTTCTTCAGATGAAAAGGCAATTTAAAAATAGGAATGACTTAAATCTGCTCGAATATCCTAAACTGGTCTTGTATGAATAGATATTGTAAGAATAAAACATTCTGATCTCTTATGTCTTAGATGATGTAGTAACTGGATTTCATTAGGGTTTTTTTATTATGATAGTGTTTCTTAGTTGAAGGTGCTGCATCTTATGATGTGTGAGGACCTCTCATTACACATTGGTTTCACGTATCTGTACACTTGTGTATAGTTCCTTTAAAGAATTGCCAAGGCTTAAGTTTGTTTTTGTTTGTTTGTTTTAAGCTGTGGATACTTTCTGAATAGGATGCTTGTATTTGAAACCTCCTCAAATTTTTGGTGTCTGGCTCAGGAACACCAGAAGTGGTGGGAGAAATTGGAGATTTCAAAATGAGATATGGGGAAAAGAAGCCAAGGGAGGGAGAGTTGTGTGGTTTTGTGCAGCAGAATAAAGGTGTGATTGTAGCACAAGAAGGAGTGCTGTAGTTGCACTAGGTTTTATCTTAAACTTTTTAACCTGTGGTGATGAAGTGGTGCTGTAGAAACTACAGTAGTGAAGGACTGGCAGAGAGGATATAACTGGTTTCCCAGCTCTGCCTGCAGGAAGCCCATGCCCTCATAAATGGATAGCTTAAAGTCAGTATATTTAATTTTGACAAATCACAAACATTTCATTCTTTTCTATGTTTTTTTTCTTATGGCAGAAGAAGAAAGGACTAGAGAATTGGGAGGAAAAGGGAGTGAACTTACAATGAACTATGATTAGGTGCCCACAATGTAGGAACATGTGTTCTCTCTCTTTTTATAATGGGAAAGGAGAGAAAAGGAAATAAATGCAAAAAAGCCTTAGGATACCTAAGGGAAGTAAGGAAAGTGTCCAGTGGAAACATCTTAGAACTTAAAGAGAAAATGAGGCAAATGAGGTGATTTGGTATTGAGAATTCTGTGTGTGTGTGTGAGGGAGAGATATTTACAAAGTCTTTGAGGGAGTGTTTGTTTTCTTCATGTAGATCTTCTCTTCTGGTACAAAATATCGTTGCCACTGTGACTTCAATTGCTACTGACTGTTGGCTTTGTAACTAGGTTAACAGGGCGAGTGTCTCTAAAATTATATACAACAACTGTAGGTCACTAATCCTCTCCACCCCCCAGAAAATGTTAAGCCTTTGATTTCCATGGTGTTGTTCTTCCCTGCTGCTTTATTCTGCATGTATAAAATGTGATTTTAGTAGAATTTCAAGTTCTGCTGTTCATCTAGTCAGGGCAGCATGGGAAGTCTCAACATGTTTGTGTGTGCAGAAGTTCAATGTTGGATGTGTGTGATGGATTCCGTGCCTGGCTTACTCCTTGTACTGAAACTCGGGGTGTTGTGTACTTGGACATCAAGATTTGACTTTTTGCCAATTGCAAGCATTAGAACCTCGGTGGGCATAACAGGAATGCCATAAGTTGGAATATTTCATAGTTCTGGTATTATTTTATATGGTTTCATAAAATGTTTATTTATAGAATAGTTTTCTCTGATGTATAGAGGAAACATTTTGTAGATTATTTGCAATGATAAAAGTTGCTATTAATTCTGTAGTATAATTTAAATGCTCTGAAGGTTCTTTTCACACACAAATAGCAAGTGCTTCAGTCAAAAATATTTGTGAAAGAAGTCATGAATCTTCCATTTTACATGTTTTAGTGATGACTGTGTGGTAGCTCATCATTAGAAAAATTTAACGTTTGGAGTAATACTGGACTTTTGTCTGATGTTTTGGTTTCTGCATTAATATGAAAAACATGTTTTTGTAGATAAAGTAAGATAGATGCACTGAAGACAAGCTCAAAATGCCATGAGTCTTTACAGCTTTCTTGGGTGTCTAGGAAAACAAGAAATTCGGATTTGATCTGTCTTGAAAAGTGTGTTGCAGATGCTAGTGTAAGATAAGAATTGCCTTCCTGGCTGCCACTTAGTTCCTGCAAGTGTTGACATCTGTCAAGAAAGAGAAGCCGGTCCATTGCAGATGCCAGTGTAAAATCTAGGAGACCTGGAGGCTGGCTTTTGGTTTTCTCTCGTTCCTGTAGATGTGTGTACTGTAAGCCTTTCAGTTAGGGCCAAACCAACAAGGGGCTTTGATGTTGCAGTGCTGAGTGATGTGACATCATGTCCCAGTCCCAGGGGCAGAAGGGGGATTCCAAGCCAAGTTTCCTGCTTCCCTGGGGAGTATTCTCATCATCAAGCCACAGGCCAGTTAAGAGTAGTGTCACTTCCTTCTCTTGAAACTTTTTGCCATGCCAGGAAAAATCAAAACTCAAGTGTGCCTAAGAAACAGAGCAAGAGGAAGCATGATGTCTCAGTCAAGCGGTTAGGACTTTTTTTAGGATTACCAGGTTGAGTAAAGACCTAGAGTCTGCTGATGCTTCATCCACTGTTGTTTTGTTGTTTTCTGGTGCATTTGAACTTGATGTTCTTCCTGAGGTTATCAGCCTTGTCAGGATGTTTTCTTAAGCATGAAATATATGCTGGGAAAGAAAAGAGGTACTTGGGTGTTGCTCAGGTTAGGTGGTAGCTGGCTGGGAGTTCTGAAAATAACTTTGATGCAGCTAGTGGCTTATTTTGTGTCTGGCTTCTTGCTCCATATACAGACCATTTTCCTGGTCTGTAATAACATGGGAATAGCGGTACTTTCCTATGATCTGAGGACATAAAAATGATGAGGTGCTGAGACCCAGCAGGGCAGTAAGCGTCATCTGTTGATAAAGTGAGTGAATTACAAGTGCTGTGTGGAGGCATCCAGTGCTGCCTCCTCTGCAGAGCTGTGCCATCCTGCACCGTCAGCATCGTGGGACAGGAAACAGCCCTTGCTTCACTCTTCCATTGATGCCCACAGCAAACATGCAGTGCTCTGTCAAGCTGAGTGTACAGGACAGAATTTTTTCAGTGCTAGCTGTTCCGGTGCTTGTACTTGTTCCTGGCTTTCTCCTTTGGATGTTCTAGAAAAGTAACATTTTTTTACTTATTTTGTGGAGCCAGCTTACATGATAATTTTGCCTAAAATAACTTTGTAACAACAAAGCCCAGCTCATAAACCAAATTTTAGCAGCATGAATGGATTTTATTTTGTTAGATCATCTCTGTACATGTGAGAGGGAGATAATTAGAACAATTATTAGAGGTTTTTATAATGAAGATCTTGTGTGCTGTACCAGATTGACTGTGCTCTCTCCGTGTCTTTACACAGAGAGGAGCCTTGTGAGAGTAGGTTGTTTTGGGTGTTGAGGCTTGTAAATTAATGACTTGCGGATGTAAGTCTTCATTTTTGCATAGGAATTATAACTTCATAATTTTAATTTAACTTGTTTTAATCTCCTGTAAACCATCCCAAGTGACTCCTCTTTCTGCATTTTATGCTCTTCAGTTACTAATGGATTGCTCTTGTCCATGCTGTGCTTCTCTTCCATCTTGTTTGTCCGAACAGTATAAATGCTCTTGATTTCTCCAGCTGGTTCTTCTGATTCTTAGAAGTGACTTATTCTGACCTGCTTTCAGTCAGATTTCTTGTCATTTTAAAGTTACTAAGGGATGACTTTTATTCCAACGTGGTTTCGTCCTTGCGCTTGAGCAAAATAACTGCATTCTCCTCTTTACTTCCATTTATATCACTCTTTTTTTGTCTTGAAATAACCTGTTTCCAGGATTGTACTTATTTTCATGCTTCTGGCAAGTAATTTTTATCTGCAAAATCCACTTTTCTTTGACCTCTCTGTAGCTACCTGTTTCTCTGATTCCCTCTCTGCCCCACCTCCCACTCCAGGTGAATTAACATGCTCTTGTCTTCCAGGTCACCAAAGATGCACTGCAGTGTACCCTACTATTGTCTGAAGTACACGTCTGTGATCCTACACTTGCTCTTATTCCATCCTTTGCACTGTCCTATTTTCTGTTCAGCACAACATCCTTGAGAGGATATTGTGCTTGGGAATGTTTTTATCATTATAACTGTTGTGGTTGAATTTGTTTAGGATACCAGTTCTGTATTCAGTCGGTGAAGGTAAAGTGCTTGTGGCTGTAAAATGCCATGTTTTCAAAATGCTACCATTTGGCTGGCAGTTTGAGTAGAAGGAGGTTGGAGACCTAAATCAGTGAAGACTACTGAGTTGCATGTGTGCAGCTCTAGCAGTTTTGGAACCGTTTGATGCAGTAGTATTTTCATTGCATTCTAAAATTCAGTGTTTTGGGTAGGGGGGATAAAGGATTTGTGCTAACTGCATTTGAAATTAGTGACATGCACTATTACTCGAAGTCAGTAATATCCTGTTCTCTGTCAGGAGTTGAATCATGTTTCTATCCACAGAACCTGAGCATGCTATAGTTCAGATTAGCAAATACATCTCACTACTCACCCATGGTGTCAATATGTGATGGAAATGTCAATGAATTCTATGCTGGAGTTCAACTAGTGGATACTGCTGTTGTGTTGCTCATCCTGTTTGGCAGGTGGTTTTTGTAGCTGTGTGGTTTTGAGCATGGACAGAAGAATTCTCTTGCAATCTCTAGGAAGATAAAACAGGTTTATTGTTATTTGTGTATTGAATTTCATCAGATATTTTTCACTAGCTGGCACCATAAATTTCCCCTATTCCTCTTTCCTTTTTGCAAATTCCTGAGAACTGCACTTTCATTTTGGAAAGGATTATTTAGACATGCAACTTTCAGTATTTTAGCCAGTAAGATTTTGAGGGAATTTTGGGGGATTTACTCTTTTGGCAGTTTGTGTGGTTTGGTGGTTGTTGTGTTGGGTTTTTTTTTGTTTGTTTGGTTTTGTGTGTGCTTTTATTTGCTTTTTAAAGACAGATTTAGGACAAGCAAATAAATATCTACCCACTGCATTCTATATATTTTTACAGAGGAGACTCTCTCAAAATAAATGAGGAAGAAGCTTGGAATTTTCCTGTTTGTGTAAATAAAGCTTTTAGTACATATAGCCAAGTATGATGCTGTAATTTTGCAGAACTAATTACTATGATTTTGGTGGTGTTTCTTGGTTTTGTTGTTTTTTGGTTTTTTTTTTAAATATGAACTCTCAGTATATTAGGTGGCTGTTTTGAGATGAGCTAGGGCAGACAGATTTTAAAAGTCCTCTGAGCCGTACATAAAAAGGCAGTTATTCCAGAACAAGAGTGTCCATATGCTGAGTTAATTGGAAAAGTTCAAAGTAGTTGAACCCTTACTTAAAATGTTTTGATTTATATAACGAATGCAGAGGACAAAAGGCAGTGAGAAAAAACCTACTTCTTATGGATCCAGTTATACGTAAGTTCTGTCATGTCTGTTGGAAAGAGATAAACGGTGGAAGTTTACAACAGGCATCATGCTACACACTTTATTGATGCTCTCAATAAATTGCTGCCCATCTCCCATAGGGTGTTCTTTAGCAGAATTGCAACATGAAGATGTCTGGGAATGCATAACTTCATCATAGGTTGGGGTTTTTCAATGTTCTGTACACTTTAGAGGTAGTGACATCTCTGTTTTGCTTTCTGAGGACAAGTTGAAACATGCCTAAGGTAGCTGGCACTGCTGCACAGTTATTGTTGTTTGAGGTTTTTTTATAAATTTCTAACTAAAATCTTCCTAAAATCTTATCTCCTGGTTAAACAAATGTCCTGTTGTACTTAATAAATTTCTATGTGAATGTAATGTGGTTGTGTGCAGAAAAAAGGACCCTGCGTGTCTATGGAGAAATGGTTTGGCTTCTCTTGTAGCTAATCCGATTTTATAGAGTATTAATTAGGCCATGTGCTAAAGTACCAGTTGTTAACACCTCCAAACTCAAATATTTGTCATGTTAAAGAAGGGGGGAAATTGGTGAGCTCTCCATTAGGTGGTGCTGCTGGGATTGAAATATTTATATACCTAGTGGAATCAGGCTTCTGCCTAGAACTATTTCCATGTCTGTATTTTCCTTTTTAAGGTCTTCTCTTTATTAAAAAAACTTTCCAAAGGCAGGAATACTTGCTAAAGTATGGGGGTTTTTTTCAGTTTGAAGTGATTAGATAAAATACTAAAAAGACAGGCTGTCACCCTAGGAAGGAGGTATGGAAGGAATCAATCATATGCTTTTTGTGTGGGTGATTTAGATTTTAGCAGCTGCCTGTGTTGTAGCTCTCATCTGTTCAAGTGTTGACTCTCTGTTATGTTCGTACCCTGCTGCCGTGTAGATGGGGATACTGTAGCATTAAAGAAACGCAGTCTCAAGAAATACTTGGTTTAAAAATCCAGAAATTAATTGGACTGACCAGCAAAAATGCTCTTGTGAATCTTTTGAGTTCCTATGATCTCTTTTATGCTGTCTACTAGCATTTCATTTTAAAGAGCTGTATTGACTTAAACAGATCACGACGGCATTTCTTTGCCTAAGGCCTGACTGACTAGTGACTTCAGAAAAACCTCAGGGAACAAAGATGATGCTACACACAGAGGCACTGAGTACTATCTTAAATGCTGTAGGTCCTCCCCTGTGGTGTGAAGTTGATGCTCAAAAAGTATGTGATCTTCCATATGGCTAAACTCTCTATCTGCCAGTTCTACACGTGACTTGGCATCTGCAGTTGTACTAAACACCTGTGATCAGACCCTTGACTCTCTCTGCAGTAGTTAGAGCTGAGATACAAACTAAATTAAAAGTGAATTTGTTAAGTACTCCTTGCTGGTAGGATTGCTTCAAAGATAGCAGAATGAGGTTGCTGAGCTCTTTGAATTCTCCCACACCACAGGGCTGTAAGTAGAAAAAAACCCAAACCCTCATTTTTAGAAATGGTGTTGGCCAAGAGCAATAGAGTTAGTCACAATGGGTTCTCTTTCCATTACAGATAGAAGTATTTTTAGTGTGATTTACAGAATCAAGGTAACTATAACCAGCTAGCAAAAGAGTTTAGTGGCATTAAATAGCACTGAGCAAGAAATGCAAGAGGTGCCTTTTTTCGTAAGAAACTGAGACTAATCTTTTTTTCTTTCTTTTGAAGAAGATGTAGCTAAGCAAAAATCCAGTTCTTAGAATTGGAAAGTTTAAATAATTTCAGATCTAGCAGCTGGAAGCCTAGCTTAACAGACTTGACATGAGTTTACCAGCCGTTGAAGTGGTGTGAGAGAGCCAGTGGATGTCACATGCAATTTTCTGTTTTCAGAAAGAGAGATTGGGAAGTTTGCAAAATTCTTTGTTGGCTTACTCTAACCTTGGCCAGGATTTGTGTGATTGTCAGATGCTGTTAGTTCCTCAAAACCTCAAGAGGTTCAAGTAATAGGCAGGGGGATGATTCTTCTTGGTCTTAATCATCTATTTTGGAATAACTCAGTGTGATAACTGGAAAAATGGACAAGCTGTTGTGTGAGAGAACTTGGCCATTAGTGTTTTATCGGTTTGCTAATAATAACTTAGAGCTTGCTAATAATAACCCTTAAAGGGGCAATTAAAAGATAGCAGCTGTGATGTCATCCAGCCATACGACTTCATATCAAATGTGAACTTGTCATTCCTCAGTTACGTGATTGGCTTGGTGAGTGAGGCCAAAGCCGAAGGTGGAAATTAATCAGGAAGGAAGAAAGTTGTGCTTGGTCACCCTGAATAGGAAGCCTTGAGTCTGACATTGTCCAGGATAATGCACAGAGAGAAGGCTAATAGTATTCTGCACTCTCTTGGTAGATACTTAAATATTAACAAAACCTAGCCTTTCTTCTTCCCTCCTACCTTGACTTTCAACTGGTTAGGAGACTAACTCTGTTTACAGACTAAGATTTGGCAATTAACAGGATTCGTCACTGCATTTTGCTATGCTTAGGTTCCAGATTGAGGAATAACTGTTGCTCCTGCAGCCAAAATGGCATCCAACAGCATTATCCCACAGGCATGTTGATTAGAGAGGACATAGTCAGGGAAGAAGTGACAACGTATTGTAGTGTATTGAGGATGTGCCTTGTTTTTTTTTAGGTGAAGAAGGTAATGAGGGGAGGCCTAGGGAGTGATAAGAGCAGGGCTGTAATACCCCCACCAAAAATGAGTGGGATGGTGAAACATATTTCTGGGGTTTTTTTAAAAAAAAAAGTAGTAAATAAAAGATCAAACATGAGATTTTGCATAAATGAAGGATTTCATTTGCACAGGTATCTTTTGAGAAAGGAGTACATGTCCCACGCACGTGTGCAAGAATTTATTGATGTACAGGAAAGCTCTTGATAATAAATATGGATGCCTGTCTCGAGTTACTAAATGAAATGCTAGAGCCTGATGTTAAGACTAGATGCAATGTGTCAGGCTTGATGCTGTTACTGACACCAAAATGAAATCATGTATCTCCATCACTCAGAGTAGGCCCAGAGCTGCAGAGTGCTGGAACTCACTTTGTGCCTTTAAACGTAGCATTTAAGTCACCACTGAACACGAGTTTTATGTTGTATGATGATGTGAAGTGAACTGTAAAGCCAAGTCATGATTTTAGGTTTGGGTTTGTTTGGTTTTTTTTTTTTTTTGCTACTGCAAGCATCGTAAATTCCAAGGAAGAGGTGTGAAGACAAAATAAAGATGTTCCAATATCTTAATGTTGTAGTCAGTTACCAGGGCTCAAGGATCAGAGCCTATTGCCAAGTATTGCATGCATTAAGTAAAATAGAAACAAGAGCATTTAGTGAGTGTTTTAATAATGTTTCTGTATGGCCTTGTTCCCTGTTACAGCTCCCTGAGCCCATATGATACATTCCTTAAACTGATGTCTTTCTGTTCTTCTGGTCTCTACTCATTTTCCTGTAAATAGAAATGTTTTAAGAAAGCTTTAATGTTTGCATACAAGTGACTTCTGAGGTGCTGCTTCCCTACTGCTACCCTGCATATCCAGATGTTCACTGCAAGAGTAAAGAGGCTAGTGTATAATGGCTGTAAATTAATACAGAAGAGTTCAGCTTCCATTGTTCTAAGCTAATGTAGTGTATTAATCTGTTTTCACTAATCTGTTTTCATTAACTGGAATAAGTGGTGACTGGGGTGATTCTTTCTGCAGATGCCCAGTGTGGTCAGTCAGTCCTCTTTGACAGTATCACAGCTTTGCTATGACTGTGGCAGAACTAGTTAGACAATCCAAACTAACCAACTTTGGAAAAGCAGGCAGTATGAGAATTGAAATCAGGCTGATGAGTTTTCAGCATTATGTTAGCTGGTAAAACTGATCTACTGCCAGTACTGAATGAGGGAGAAATGCATGGGGGAAATAGATGTTGGCGTATTACACATTTTAAATCAGTAACCAGTGCCTGCAGTTTGCCCAGATGTAATTGTTTCTGGTGGCTGTCTAAACACAGAAGGCTTCAGGGTTGTCTCCAGTGTATACTCAGACTCGTGGATAGTTGGACTGGAGGTGTGAAGTCTGGGAAGCCAATATGTGATACAGGGGACTTTGCAGGCAGAGCACTGTAGAAAGACACAAGTCTCCATTACAGAAATAGGAGTCTTTCAGGTGTGGAGTGCTGTTCTGCCTGCTTTCATCCTCTCCTTTTTCTCATTCACCAGAGGCCTAGATCACGGGCTGGACTATAGGCTGGAACACAGCTGTTTGTTGCTGTGATGCCTGATGTGGCCACCTAAAAACAGAGACT
>QWTY01017505.1:0-39037 GCA_008033365.1 Pseudorectes ferrugineus | reverse complement strand
CAGCCACTGTCAATCAGCACCCCCAGGCCCTTTTCTTCTGGGCCACTTTCCAACCACTCTTCCCCCAGTGTGCAGTGATGAATGGGGTTGTTGTGGCCAAAGTGAAGGACCCGGCACTTGGTTTTGGTGAGTTTACTGAGAATACACTTGATCCCCTTGGGGGACTTCTTTTGTCTAGTTGTATTAATATGTGTTCCCAGATTTGAAAAACAGGCTCTCTGTGAAACTTAGCACCATTTAAAAATTATTGAAACTGTTCTTCAGTGTCAGATTTAGAGGACAGATCTTATAGACTTCTTGTAGAATTTCTGAATTTTATTTGAGAAAATGGGACAGTAGGTATTTCCTTTATTTTGTGGTTGCACTTTTTTTACAGGTAAGTAGATAGACCCGGCAGCATTCAAACAATTTATAGACTGGACTAATATAGGAACTTTTTTGTGGTCCCTACACTGTTCTGTATAGAGATAATAGCACAATTTGGTTTTGTCTAAATTACGGCACCTAAACTTATATGTATTGTAAATATACGGGTTTGGTTTTTTTAATAGATTTTTGTCATGGAAATAAAAACTCATGAACTTTTCCTTTTGTTATATTTAAAAGGTTTTAGTACATGATAAAAGTGTTTGTTAAACTTTCAGGATTTTTAAAAAACCCCTCAAAATAACAAGCTTTGAAGACACAGCTTTTCAGCACTAATTATCAAAACTTATATGGTTCCAAATTTTACACCATATAAGCTCCTCACAGTCTTTAACTGATTTCATTTGCACTGTAGTTCTGCATTTTGCACATCAGATCTGATGCTAAGAGTGACCAAGGAACTTGCCAAAGCAAGTCTATTATATTGGACAAAGAAGGGATTTGAACCCAATGTCATTGCTAAATTATGCATTTGTATTCATTTTGGATAGTATTTGAGAAGGTTCTCTGGTCTGCTGCAGAGACTGTTATTTCTGAATTAAACTTCTATACTTCCTACAGGTATATAACTTGGAGGAGTTCTCAGCTCAAGTCAGTTCCAACAGTACAGATTTCTATTTAATTGGCAAATGATTACTTCTTAATTGGCAAATGATTAAACTGAAATGGCCATCAGTAGGCTTCAGACTTAACAGTTGATATTAACAGAACAGATTAAAACAGAGATATTAACAGATTATAAACAGAGCCTTTCAGCCAGTTTAGAGATGTGACAAGGTTGCCATAAGTCTGATTTAGCTGTTCACACAGCACTTTGATAAAGAAATAATGATTTTGAAAAAGCATGAGACGGTTTTGCATTCCTAACTTTACGAACTTACTACTGTAGTGGAAACAATATATATGGACATTTGGCATTATAGGTACATTCTAAGATGACTCTACAGTACCATCTAGATTGCAAAATAATTTCTGACTAAGGGGCAAATATCACACAGTTTATTTAAAGAGCAATCTTGCAGGCATTTGTTATTCTCGCATAGAAGAAATGGTAGGACACATGTCATATCACTGCTTGATCACGTCTTTACGTATGCAAGGGTTAGTTTGAAATTAATACAGAACCAGATCCTTTAAAGGCTAAGAAATAATTATTCTTCTGAGTAGTTTATGTGTGAGCTCTTTAAAAAAAAGGGAGCATAATGTATATTGACAAAGAATGTGAGCAAAACTCCCTGAGAAACTTTTGGTTTGTGCTGCTTACTAGTTAAGAAGCTGATGGGAAGGTAGGTAGGAGTTGGAGGTGACTGGTCAGTCTTACAGAAACGTGATATTGGAACAGAGTTTAATTTGTTTTAATTTCTCCGCAGGCAAACAAATGTCCACCTGGGACCACCATGTTCAAGGGACATCAAGAGGAAACGAAAGCCAGCTGCAGCCTCCATGTCTAGCCCAACATCAGGTAACCTGCCAGCATTTTTAAAGTCATGTCCCTTTTGAGCAAAGTGCCATAGGCAAAAGTAGTGTTACTTTGGTTTGAAACTAATGAAACGTATGAGAGAGCATATCATGTGTTTTTGCATAGCATCAAAAGCTGCCTACTAAACAAATTTTTGGCAATGTAGTGATGTTAAGTTAATATAATGTACAGTGCTTCACTGTACAGTGAATAGTAGTCTACTTCTTCATAAGGTGTTATTTCCACTGTCCTAAATTATGCAGTTCATGGTCATAGGGAGTTGATCAGTATGCACAGTGTGTTCTTCAGTGTTGGGCTGGCATTAGGTGGTGGCTCTGATGCCCTTTAACAGGGTATTTGTAGACACTTTCACAGGAGCGAAAATCTGGCAATTTTTTTATCATCACTGGGTGAGACCACTTACTCCCTGGGCGTTGTCTTACTCTTCTGGATGAAAATAGTTACTTTTTTTCTTTTTCTTGTTATGGGGATGTAGTCATTAAAATGCTGGTCTATTTTCATGTGGCAGATTCCTGAAAAGTCATTTATTAGTCATCAGAATATGAAAGTGTTTTAATCTGGAGAACACAGAGGGTTTTAGGATGCTTCTTTCTGGCCTTTCGCCTTACCCTACCTTGTGACTATCCACCAACACATGTTCTTACTACTAGTTTAATAAAAAACTCTTTTTGTAATCCAATAACAAGGTAGTGGGTAAGATGATGGGAAAAATGGAGATGTGAAAACAGTGGGGAAGAGCAAAGAAACTGATGATTAGTAGGAGGAAGTTTGTGTTTCTTCCTTGGGCTGGTAGATAGACAGTAGAATAATGAAGTAGGGAAGAAAGTTGAGCTTTCTCTCCAGGTCACAGATCTGGACTGTAAACTGTCAGGAAGGTTCTATGTTAAAAAAGAAGAGAAAAGAACATTAATAATCTGTTGTTCAGCAAAAGTCTCATATATTATTAGTTATTTATTTAGGTTATTCTTTCCTGGATTTTGAGTATTCCATTTTGGAATATTCAAACTTCTGTAGTAAAAGGGTTCGTATCTGTAGGCACAGAATTTTGGCACTGGAGTACTAGATTTTCTTGATATGAGTGCTAATGTCTCACTGTCCCGTTACCTGTCCATTTAGTTATTATTCAGAATATATTCTGTACTGCATTGCTGGTCCCTTTCTATAAGGAGATCTTCTGTTTCTATGCTTACATGTTTAAAAATACTATTTAAGTTGTACTTACCTGATTAGGCAAATTGTATAGTGAACACTTTTTGAGGAGTTGAGAGTACATCTGGAGTGGAACTTGGCACTGGAAAATAGCACAGGGGTTTGGAAAGCTTTCCTATTATGGATGAGGGAGAGAAGATTATTATGTATTACAAAAAAAGGAAGGAGTGTAGTTAGTAGAGTACAGACAGCATGCTTGTGCTGATCATCAAGAGACAAGGTCTGCAAAGTCTTTAGTGGTCAGAAATGGTGAAGATCTCTTCCTTCCTGTTTAGAAATATCCTCAGCAAAGTGAACAGCTGTGGGCAGGGTTTGCTGCAATACTGACTTGTGGAAAGAAACGTTTATGATTGGGTAACTGAAGCTATGTCCTAAATGATGTTCTACAACCGACTTGCAGTTACAGCTGAAGCACAACCTGGACACGTAACTTGTAAACTTCCGGAATCTGATGTTATTTTTGTCAAAGGGGATTTTGCTATGGAATTACTAATGCCTAAAAAGATACGTAGTATTACTCTGCAGTAATGTAGAATTAATTGGACACTCTTACATTTGTTGGATATTGATGAGATAAAGATTTTTCTCCCTTGCCATGCATCTACTCACCCCTATATAAATGCCATATACTGGGGTTCCCGTGTGCCTGAGGAATCATGGCAGCCTCATTTTTTCACTTCTGAGGCTTTTTATGTTTGTGGTGTTTTACTTCTGCAAAAGGTGAAGCACAGGTAAATCAGAATGCAGGCCCGTGCCTGTCATGCAGGCACAGAGTGCTGGATTTCTTCACCTTTAAATAGCTCCTTAGCTGAGTCCAACTGCTCTCGTCTCACTTGTTGACCAGGTCCTGCTTCAGTGATCTCCTTTTTTGCAACCTGAGTGCCCCGTGGAGGTGAAGGACACAGCCTGAGCTGGCTTCATCAGTCAGCAGAACAAATGGGCTTGCTCTGCCGAACATCGGGCCATCTCGGATTCCACCTCTTTTATAGAGATGAGTGATGAAGAGGGGCTCGTTCCGCTTTGCCGCTGTATTAATACACATCAGGGGCCAGCTCCCGGCACTAAATCACGCTACTGCATACATCTGTTATCGGACTCCTCACCAGTGTGATGAACAAGACTGCAGATAGAGGCTTCCTCGTGTCATTCTTTATAGGATTTTCCTAAAAGAATAAATAGCTCAAATCTCTGCCAACACTATCCCCTGTCACTGTGATGAATTTAGCTTCTTTCTTAAACATGCAGCTACAAATCTTCCCCTGTCGCCTCACCCCCCCCACCATCCGCAGAAAGTTTTGAGTTGAATTTGGCTGAAATCAGAAGATGCTAATAAAAGGCAGATGAGATGTGGATGCTATTTCCCTCCTCGGTGCACGAATGTGAGAAGGGAGCTAGAGATAATGTTTATTTGGGAACCAAGCAACTAAATTTATTCCATGTCTTCTCACATTTCATGAATGTGAGTATTTATGAGTTCTGGTAAAGTATCTTTTCCCAGAGACCCTTGCATGAACATCAAAAAACTGCATTACTGTACAAGAAGTGGCTTAGGTCTCTATTGTATTGCTATAGCATTAAACTTCTGGTATTAATCCTGCTCTTTGAGGCTAAGTGGCCTAAATACCATAACTGAGATAGCTGTTGAGAACAACAAAAAGTAGGTAGAAAATTCAGAATTAATTTGCACTTCAGGAAGTGACTTATCAAAATTGGGCAAATTTCCACAAATATTCAGAGAGATTGAAAATTAAAGTTAATGTTTTCCACACTACACAATCGAACAGTGTGAGCCCTAAAGCATGAGGCCTTCACCAGATAAGAGCAAAAGTCTAGCTGGTGTAGTTTGGCAGTAGAATAAGGAAATCTGGAGAAAGTTAAGGCTGACTCTACTGGATTAGACCAGAGATTCATCCAACTCAGTGACCAACAGCCAGTGCCTAGGGAGGAAGAAAGTCTGTGGTGGTAAAGGTCCTTTGACCTTTCAGTGATCTGAAGGCATGGATAGTGTCCTTGTGTTTAGTTACTTTCCATTGCAGTACAGTAGATTTGGAATAATATCCCCAGTGGCACAGTAGAGCTCATCTGAGAAATACTGCATAAAATGTTATTCTCATGGAAGTTATTCTCTGGTTTGAAAGGAATCTGATGAGGACTGTCATGTCTGTCTTCAGTTTGTCAGAATAGGCCACAAGTACAGATGGTTGTGCAATAAATGGTGAACAACTGCTGATCTTTACACGGATGTTTTTAGTGTTTATGTGGTTCAATCCTCTATGTATGTAGCAGTGCACATGGTAACTGGCATCCTATTCAGCTATTACAGTGAGTCTGGGGTAAAAATCTGCATAAATAGATTTTTGTCTGCCTTGGCATGTATTCACACTTAGCTTGTAAAAAAAGGTGACAGTTAGCAGCCTGTGAAACTGCTTATCAGAGAACAGTCTGAGTAGTAGCAATTTGGTGAATTTTCCCTCTCCTATTTCTTGCTAATTATTCACTCTTTGTCATACCCAGAAACAAGAAGCTGGTTTCAGTCCTTTGCTTTTTTTCTTTTTATGAGGAAAGATGGAGAGCCTGAGTGGGGAGGCTGCTAGCAAGGGACACATAGTGTAGTACTGGTGGTGATTGTGGGCTTAAGGACTGACTTAGTTGGGGGTTTTTTCATGTTTCATATGACCTTCAGATGGAGGAAAATTACGGGCTAGACATAAATTGCAACATACTTTTATCTGCTGTGTTGTAGCTGTATGGGAATGACTCACTGTTCTGGATGTATAGAAGCAGCATTGTTGGAGTTCCAGATCTACTGAGTGTGGAACCTCAAGCATTGAACCAACTTTTTACTTAAACTTCAAAACAATCCGTCCTCTAGTTGAGGCTTGCTGTGGCTTCTTTATCCTTCATCCACTACAGAGCAGCAGGTGTAACTTGTAATTAAAACACACAAACAACTATTATCTGTTGTGAGACTGCAGTGAAGAAATGTGTTTTGTATTGAAGTAGTTGTTAAAAAATTCTGTTTGCCCCAAAGACTCCTATGGCAGTTACTCTTCTTTACCCTGCCCTGTTCTGTTTGTGAGGATTGAGTGATCCAGGATACTGTGAATTTGGAGTAAACACTCATATCTCTAGGTCTTTGACAATCATTCTGGAAATTTGGGCGACTGTTGGGTTGAGCTATGGATCTGCAAATCTCTCTGGCTATTATAGCCTGTCCCATTTTGAAGCAGTGGTTGTATTGAGAAAATGAGAATGAATTTCAACCTAGCTTAGTAAGTAGCTTCTTGTCATAATATGCTGATTTACCGTGTTGGATATATGTGGAGGTTCAGGGTACTGCCCTTACTGGGTGAGGAGAGGTATGTTTTCCTCTTTAGAAGAGCTTAGCAACCGGAAATTTGCCATGCCTTCAGAGACTTTGAAAGTCTCAAATACAGAGTCTTAGCAAGGAGTCCAAGTTATCTTCAGTGAGTGATTGTGAATTGATTCAGTTTAAATATGGGACAGATAAAACTTGATTTTCAACAGGAACTCTGACTAAGGGGACTAGTTAGTGGACTGGGAACTTAAGAGTTTTGAATGTGAGAATCGGTAGAGCAAAATTGTTAATGCTATCAAGAACCTCTATTTCAAAGGAATTTGGGTGGTGAACCTCTAGAGATTCAGTAAATAATACCTTCATAAATGAAATTATATGGATATGGGGTTTGCCATGAAGTCAGTTGTTCTAACTTTTTTTATTGCCCTTTCTTACTTTCTTCCTCTGTTCCCCCTTTCCTGTAATTTTATATTCCAGCAACTTTATCTGTCCACATGGATGCAGCAGAATCAGAGCTACCAGCAACACCGTCCTTGAGATCCCAGAACTCTGAGTGGACTGGGAAAACACCAGCAGCTGAGAAATCTACTATTGCTGCCTCCAGTAACTTTTTTAAAATGCCACCAGAGAAGAGCCCTGGGTACAGCTAAAAGGAAGCATTGCAACTGTAAAAGCTTGCTCGATTTTGGAAGTGTTTGATTCTGGTGTTTGTCTGCACAACCAGTAGTGGTATCTTCAGTATTGGTGCGTGATGCGTGCCATCATCCAGGCTGGTCTTTGTGCCCCACATACCTAAGTCATGTTTGTGAATCTATGTTTAAGAAAAGGTAATCAGTGTTGGGACCGCAGTGGCTTTTAGAAATTTTCTTGCTATTGCTGTATTTATTATGAATTCATCTCTTTCCCTGATGCCAGCTCATATGTAATGGGTCATGTACAGGTTCTTTTGGGTTTTCAGATCTTTATTCAACCCCTGGACATGTTGCTTGTTTGTGTATTTGGCATTTTTGGGGTGAAAGTCCCATTGCCATTCAGGGAGGCCGAAGTCTCCCCCTGCTTTCTTCCAGGCTAGAAGGATTTATTGGCTGGGGAATGAGGAGGGAATACTAACACATTGAAACGTGGAACCTGAATCCTGTATTAGCAGAATGTTTTCAGGCTGTGTGCTAATGGACTCGAATCATGTTGCTTCTGGCAAAGCAAATATGGTGCTTGTCTCTGTAGAAATTGCCATTAGCTCACTGGCAGCATTGTCCATTAGACCTTTTCCCTCTCCCTTGTTCTGAATGTCTTCAGTCTTATTGTGTATTGCATGTTCATTCTTAAACCTCCTACTGGATGAGGATTTGGGAGAACTACTTGGACATAAATATGCAAGCTGGTGTCCTGGATAGAAACCTGGACCAGTGAATATTGTTGCAGTATGGTAGAAGATGATACAAAACTTCCATATCTCAGTGTATAAATTAAAAAAAAGTCTGTCAGTGCTTCTAAGGGATGTTTGCTGTTGAAGTTAACATGCCATTGAACAAAAAAGCCATTTAAAGTGTCACTTGAGTTCAGAGCATTATGGGTAAAGATCAGACTCCTGTGTCATGCTTTCCCTCCCTTCAAAAGTATTGTCTGCTATACCTACTGGAGGTGTCTCCACCTGCTGATGATTGCACATTACACTGCAGTGTACACTAAAGAGATTCTCTTCACAGAACTTCCACTTGGTCTGCTGTTGCCTTCTGTGTTGCAGAATATACGGACAGGGATTTCTTCCCTCTAATTAGTCTGGAGCTTATCTTGGACTATGTTTTCAGAATATGTACCTGTATAGCATGTGCCAAGGAACAGGTGGCCTCACAGCTTAAGTCCTTTAAAAATAGGATCTATTTGTATGAATAGAACTTTTTGCTTTCCTCATTGTGTGGAGCTTTCAGACAGGACCATTTAAACTTGTAAAATTTATTTTGATTGTGGAGGTGCATCTAGCACTCTTAAGCAGATAGCAAAATTTGCATTATTTTAGTGGTTTTGCAGTGTTCTGCTCTCTTATGAATCAAATGGCTGAGGGACAGATTTGATTGGGAAAATATGAAGCAGTGATTTATATTAACTCTGTATTAAAATGTGAAATGGTCATAATGTACACAAAACAGAAATTGGATGATTTGCTTAATCATGATTGACAAATATAGTTAGTTATACTACAGGCACACTGTGTCTGATCCCCTAATACCTACTTATTCTTGGGGAGACGTCCAAATTGGATTTATATTTCGCAGCCCAAGCAAACTGTCAGATCTGTCACTATAAATCCTTCTCAAAACCCTTTTTTTTCTTTTTTTTTTTAATTTGGGTGGTACATTTTAGAACTAATTAGAACAGGGAAAGCCTTTTTATCTTAATGAAGGAATACAGAGGTCCATTTGGATTACAGGACAAGCTGTAACAGTTTGTGAAGGGAGAAGTGTTCCTGTCTTAAAATTGTCATGGCTTTGTCTTAGTTGTAGCTATTTTGAACAATGGTGCCTAAGGGGTAGCACAGGAAGTTTCAGCACTGGAGGGCCTGTAATCTAAAACATGTGAAGAGAAGGTAAACTTGAAAAGTAGTAGCTTGACTATCTAGTAGTCATGAATACAGTGAATGGGAAAGGTGGTCATGTTCTCCTGACAACTTGTAGATAAAATTTAGGATTTGAAGCCTTGTAATCTAAACTGCATGCTGTTTGAATGACAGGGAGTGGTTCCCTAAAAGAGCATTTGTGAAATTGAGTGGTTTTGATCTCATGAAGTATCCTTCACAACCTCTCTTGGTTTGAGTCTATTCAACAGACTTACGCAGATTACTGTTCATTTAGCTAAAATTTTATATTTTAGCCATTGTATTCCCCTTTTTAAAACCAATTGTGATATATCTTGCTACATTCTGAGTATTGTCCAAAGTAGTTTTTTCTCTTCTGTGATGTCAGGATGCTTTAAGAACTTTTTCAAGAAAGGTATTAGGGAATCAAGAACCTTCATCTCATTGTGGTGGTGGAGGGGTGGGTTGCAATGCTTCATGTGATTTTTCTCTGGGGACAGGGAAAGATAATTTATCAGATTTTCCTATTGAGGTCAGTAGCACTGTTATCTGGTTAAGCCCTTACTTAGGCTGTAAGCTCCTAGGAGGTACTTCTTGTCTTTAAAGGCTGGTTATACCGGTGGCAATACTGAAGAGTAACTGTGGCAGGTCTTGTCTTGACAAGCCACACTTCCTGCCGACTTTCTGGAAGTTCCAGGAGACTCCAATTATTGCAACTTCCCTGTCTTTCCTATTTCTAGGTTAGACTCCATTTACAAGTCAGGTTCTTAACCAAATTGATTCTCCTGAGTGGTAGGCAAGCCAAATGAATCATGTATCTTGTTACTCCAGGGTATTTATCAAAATATATCTTCAGACTTCAGTAACTTGATACAGATTTTAATATCGACAGCATTCTTAGATGAATAAAATAAGTCCATTGTTTTGTCTCTTTTTTTCTCTAAGGCAGATTTCTTAGAACTCACTCTGCTCACACAGTACTCAGTGTGAAGGGTACTGCTTCCCATGTGGATTACTTGGGTAGGGAGGAGTAATAACATGCCTTGATTTGGTAGCTGTGCTTCTGCAAAGGTGGTCCAGAATGTGATTATTGCTTCAGAGATACACAGCTCACTCATATTCCACTTTTTGTCCACCAGGACTCCCCAGTCTTTTTTCAGTTTTGTCTTCTCTCCATTTGTCTTTCTCCTTGTCCTTTTGGGAGACTTCAACTTCCCAGACATGACCTGGGAATACCATACTGCTGTGACAAGCAAGTCTGGGAAATTCCTGAAGTATGTTGAAGATAATTTGTAGTCACAAGTACTCAGTGAGCCAGCTAGGAAAGATGCCCTTCTAAACCTGTTATTTATTAATAAAGAAGGACTTGTGAGAGATATGATGGTAGGTGGCTACCTTTGCCACAGGATCATGAAATGGGTAATTAAAAAATTTTTGATGTAATAAGGAAAACGGTCAGCGAAGTTGCTGCCCTGGATTTCAACAGAGCTAACTTTGGGTGACTCAGTGAGCTAGTTACTAGTGTGCTGTTCCATGAGTGCCGGTCAGTTTTTAAGAATTGCCTTTTAAAAGCACAAGAGCAGGTGATCTCTCTGTGTTGAAAGTCAAACAAGCCATGTGGAAGACCGTCTTAACTGAACAGGGAACTCCTCTTGAAACTCAGGAAGAAAAAGAAATTGTATGATCTCTGGAAGCAAGGTCAAGCTTCACAGAAAAATTACAGAGCTGTAGTTCACATATGCAGGGGGAAGATATGAAAGACCAAAACTTAATTAGAGTTGAAACTGGCCAGTGTTGTGTCAGACAATCAAGGCTTTTTGAAATACATTAATAGCAAGAGGAGGTCTAGGGAAAACATTGGACCGATATTTGTTGTAGATGAATACCTGACAAATTGGGCTGAAGGAAAAGTGGAAGCATTCTGTGCTTTTTTTTGCCTTGGTCTCTTATAATACTGACAGACCTTGGGCTGCCCTGTCTTCTAATTTGGAAGACCTTTACTGTGGGAATAGTAACTTTCTATTTGTGTACATGGACACTGTAAGGGACCAGTGGATTGTTTGTAAGTCTGTGAGGCCAGGTGGGATTCATCCCAGAGTGTGGAAGGAGCTAGTGGTTGTTGTAGCATGACCTCTCTCAATCACTTACAAAAGGTTTTGGGAGTCTGGGAAGGTCCATGCTGACTAGAAGCTACTCAGCATTATTCTAGTTTACAAGAAGGGCATGAAGCAAGACCCAAGAAACTACAGACCTGCTGGTCTAGCCCCAGTTTGTGGAAAAATTATAGAGGAGATCATACTGGGTGCTACTGAAAGGCATTAAAAGTCCTTTAAATCATAGAATTATAGAATATCCTGAGTTGGAAGGGACCCATAGGGATCATCAAGTCCAAGAAGGACTAGTGGGTGATGTGGTGGTTGGCGACTGTCTTGGGCATAGTGACCATGAAATGTTAAGAATTTTCAATGCTGGATGAAGTAAGGAAGGGCACCAGCAGAACTTCCACCATGGACTTCCATTGGGCAGACTTTGGCTTGTTCAGGAGATGGATTGACAGAGTCCCCTGGGAGTCAGTCCTGAAGGGCAGAAGAATCCAGGAAGGCTGGATGTGCTTTAAAAGGGAATTTTTAAATATATTCAGGAGCAGGGTGTCCCCATGTTTGGAAAGACAAGTTGTTGGGGAAAAAAGCCCAGCCTGGCTAAACAGTGAACTTGGGCTGGGACTTTGGGGAAAAAAAGAGAATGTATTGTCTCTGGAAGGAGGGTCAGATGACTAGGGAGGACTATAACGATGTTGTGAGGTCATGTAAGGAGAAGATTAGAAGGGCCAAAGCTCAACTAGAACTTGATTTGGTGGCTACATTAAAGACAACAAAAAAGTTTCTATGAATACATTGGCAGCAAAAGAAGGATCAAGGAGTGTCTCCATCATTTGTTGAATGCAGATGGTAGTGTAGTGACGGGGATGAGGAAAAGGCAGAGGTACTTAATGCCTTCTTTGTCTCAATCTTCAATATCAAGACCAGTTGTCCTCAGGATACCCAGCCCCCAAAGGTGGAAGTTAGGGATGGGGAGCTGAGCGAAGCTCCCATAATCCAGAAGGAGATGGTCAGTGTCCTGCCATGCCAATTATACATTCACAAGTCTATGGGCCCTGAAGGGATCCACCCCAGAGTATTGAAGGAATTAGTGAAAGAACTTCCCAATCCACTGTCAGCCACCTACCAGAAGTCCTGGTTAACTGGAGAAGTTCCAGCTGACTGGAAATTAGCAAATGTAATGCCCATCTGCAAGAAGGGTAGGAAGAATGATCTGGGGAACTATAGGCCTGTCAGCCTAACCTCGGTTCCAGACAAGGTAATGGAAGAGATAATCCTGAGTGATGCCTTTACATGGGACTTGCAGGACAACCAGGGGATTAAGTCCAGCCAATGTGAATTTATGAAAGGAAGGTCCTGCTTGACCAACCTGATCTCCCTCTATGACAAAGTGACACACTTAGTAGATGGGGGAGAGGCTGTGGATGCAGTCTATCTAGAGTTTAGTAAAGCATCTGACACCACCTCCCACAGCATCTTCCTAGAAAAACTGGCTGCTCACAGCTTGGATGGATAGAATGGGTAGAAAAATTTTCTTCAATGGGTAGAAAAATGGCTGGATGCCCGGGCCCAGAGAATTGTGGTAAATGGAGCTAAATCCAGTTGGTGGCCAGTCATTAGTGGGGTTCCCCAGGGCTCAATTTTGGGGCCAGTCTTGTTTAATATCTTTATTGTTGATATGGACATGGGGATTGAGTGCACCCTCAGTGCTCAGGGGTGACCTCATCTCTCTCTACAACTACCTTAAAGGATACTGCAGTGGGGTGGAGACCAATCTCTTCTGCCATACCTACAGTGAGAAGACCAGAGGAAATGTCCTTAAGCTGAGGCAAGGGAGACTTAGATTAGATATTAGGAAAAATTTTTTCACTGTTAGGGTAGTCAGGCATTGGAATAGATTGCTTAGGGAGGTGGTGGAGTCATCATCCCTGGAGGTGTTTAAAAGAGGCATCTGGACCTGGCACTGAGTGCTGTGGTTTAGTGGTTACAGTAGTAAAGCTGGGTTGCTGGCTGGACTGGATGATCTTAAAGGTTTTGTCCAACCTTGATGATTCTATGAACTCCTGACTATGCATGGGTCAGCCCCAAGAATCACACCATGTCCCTGAGAGCATTGTCCAAACCCTTCTTGAACTGTGTCTGTGACCACTGTGACCACTGTGACCACTTCCCTGGGGAGCTTGTTCTAGTGCCCAACCACCCTCTAGGTGAAGAACCTTTTCCTGATATCCAACCTAAACCCCCACTGACACAACTTCAGGCCATTCTCTTGGGTCCTGTCACTGGTCACCAGAGAGATCAGCACCTGCCCCTCCTCTTCCCCTCCTGAGGAAGTTGTAGACTGTGATGAGGTCTCCCCTCAGTCTCCTCCTCAGGCTGAACAGGCCAAGTGACCTCAGCTGCTCCTTATACAGCTTCCCCTCCAGACCCTTCACCATCTTCTTAGTCCTCCTTTGGATGGTCTCTAATAGCTTTATATTCTTCTTACATTATGACACCCAAAACTGCACACCCGACTTGAGGCGAGATTGCACCAGTGCAGAGCGGAGTGGGACAATCCCTTCCCTCGACTAGCTCATGATGTATTTTTAAAACAGCAAATAATAAACAGCAAGTTGGTGAAAGAGCTGGAAGGCATGTCCTGTGGGAAGTGGTGAAGGAATTTGGGTTTGTCTGGTTTGGAGAAAAGGAGACTGCTCTCTACAACTTCCTGAGGCGGGGAAGTGGAGAGAGAGGTGCTGGTCTCTTTTCCCTGGTGTCTAGTCACAGGACACATGGGAATGGTTCACAGCTGTGCCAAGGGAGATTCAGACTTGACATTAGGAAACACTTCTATACAGAGAGGGTGGCCAAACACTGGAGCAGGCTTCCTAGAGAGATGGTTGATGCCCCAAGCCTGTTGGGGTTTAAGAGACTTTTGGACAATGCCCTTACTTTAACTTCTGTTCAGTCCTGAAATGGTCAATCAGTTGCACTAGTTAGTAATTTTAGGTCCCTTCCAATTGAACTATTCTATTTTAATCATTAAATTCATGGTGTTTCTGTCTTTTCATTCCTCCAATCTGTCCAAGTCCCTCTTGGTGGTACCCCCACCCTCCAGCATATCAGTGGCTGCCTTCCTTGACATGCCATTATTTCTGATCTTGTTGAGAGTATGTTCTGTCCTTTTCCACTGGGTCACTAATGATCTCTGAACACTATCAATCCCAGTATTGTCTTCTGAGGCATGCTTTTCATAACTGGCCATCATGCAGATTTCAAACCATTGATTGTTTAACCTGGCCAGCTTCTCTCTGATCTTTCTTACTGGATGCCGTCCAGTCCATACTTCCCCTATCTGGCTATAAGGGTGCTATGAGAGACTGCATCAAGAGGCTTTCTGAAGTCGATGTAGACATCATTTGTGGCCCTCTATGCATCCTCAGAGCCTGTCGTTCCATCATAGAAGACAGGTTCATAGGCTTGATTCTCCATCATTTAATCTGTCTTGTCTGTTCCTAGTCCCCTCTTTGTCCTTTGGGTGCCTAGAAATGGCTTCGAAAACTTGCTTCATAAAGCTACAAGGGACTGAGGTAGAGCTGACTAGCTTGTCACTCCACTGATACTCCTTGCTGTCTTTTTAGAAAGGTGATGTATATATACCCCTTCTTGTCTCTGGGGACCTCATGCAATTGCAACAGTTTTTCATAGATGATGTAGACCAATCTTAAAATGACATACTTTTGTGTATAGGGAGAAGATGGACATTCAGTGAAAGAGAAATCAAGATCTGAGAAAAGCACATTTTGCAGTTGTTCTTTGCACATTTCCAGTAGTTCCAGTGAGTCCAGGCTTAATGCCCAGTTTGATAGGTACTGGAGAAGACTGAATTGAAAGAATGTAGTTTCTGTCGTGATGGATTTATGATTTTAAGGAACAGTAACGAGTGAAGAAAGCAACAAAACAGGAGCTTGAGAGAAACTTGTTAGAGGCTGGGACTAGTGCTACTGAATGATAGATTAGCTTCATGATTGTGGTATGCAGAGGTGTGTCTTGCCACCATCATTCTTGAATAATGGCATTGAGTAGGTTAGTGCTGTCCTTCAAACTGTAGATGCTCCTGCTGTTATTTTGTGGATGTTGCAAAGACCTGCTTAGTGGTTAGTGGATGAGAAGGGAAATTGTAGGAAGGGCAACAACAAGCATGATGGAGTGCCTCTTTTATTGTAACCCCTTCTGTACTGAAGAAGGAAGATGCTACAAAAGCAGTATGTGTGCCTAGATATTGAAATGAAATTATGTCAAGTGGATAAGAACTTTGCTGTGTTGTCTTGAGGAACAGTTTGTAACCAGAGGACTTTTCAGTAAAGCAAAAGTGAAGGATGCTACATTTGTTCAGAAAATGTATTTTAATAGTCTGTTAGGATACTATCAAAGGATGATGAACTTCCGTTCTCATTGTGATACTTCATTTCTGTGTCTTTGTTTCCTCTATTCTGTTCCAGTTTGTATTTTGTCATTGAGACATCCTCCTTTTGTACCATCAAATACAGGAAAAATACTTGACAGTAATGTTTCTTAAGGCATAAAGCATAAGGGGACACTTGCTGTACAGAAGGTAAAACAAGATTATCTTAGGCCATTAACTTTTACCCAGTACAAGGCTTGAACTCAGCACAGAGGACATAATGTCTTCGTTATACCAAAGCATCTCCTTTTTAAGAAAGTGAATAGTGCCACAGGCAAGTGCAGGGAGACCAAACTGGCACCAGTGCCTGGAGACCCACGTGTGGCTGGCCCTCAGTCACATGACATATAATACAGACTTATGTTGTGGAGACAGAAGGAACTTTCAACATCGTTCTCAACTTTAATGTGGCTAGAATGCCCTCCCAACTGCAAACATGGCCGTCAGTGTGAGTCCAGTGAGTTGAAAAGGTGTGCTCACTGGCATACTAGGTAAGGAGAATTTTTGTACAAACTTAAAGAATTAGTACAACTGGAAAATGGACTGGTACAGCCTGTTGTATCAAGGAAGAGGCAAAATATATACACTTGCAGACAATAATCAGGAAAAGTATTGCTGAGCCCTGTGTGTTATGACCTAGAGTATTCAATGTCCTAAAGCAGAGATGCCAGTATTATGAGGATGATCAGGATTTTGCAAAGCTGCCTTCTTGTCCTTGTAACCTCTGAAGGAAATGGGATGAACAGCATGAGAAAGGCTGTACTGTGTCAGACCAGAGGTCTGCCTGTCTTGGTAGTCTGTCTCTCACAGTGACCAGGTTTGGATACCTGGGGGGTACGGTAAGGATGAAGCAGTAATATATTGATACTTTTCTTTTAGTGTTCTCTTAGCCCAGTGTCCTGTCTCAAAAAGGTGTACAAACTTTCTTCGAGGCTGAAGAAAACTTTTTTGAACCTTTGGCTATAGTATTTATTCCGCAACTGCATTTAAATATATTTTTACAAGGACGTGTCCTGATGTTTGAAAACATCAAGTAAGGATTAGCATATCTCTGTTTGTAATCAGTTTTCTTATTAATTACCCTCTTTATAAGTAAATTGCATCTTCTCTTGCAATATATTTTTTCCTAATATCAGCATCCTGACATTGTTTCTTACAATGCTTTTTTTTTCCAGCAGGGTTGAAAAGTCTTGTTCTTTCTTTACAATGAGGCTTTTTTGACATGTATATGTATGCCCAGTCAACAAGTCCTATGTAATCCACTAACCCATATAAGTCATTTTTCATAAGCTTCATACTTGTAAAACTTGTCATTTAACCTTTAATTGTGCTCCTGCATGAAAATTCCCAGTATTCCACATCCATATGCTTTCAGTTCTAGTGTCTACACTTAAAGTATTTTTCAGAGTTACAGAGTAACTGTAAGAGTCACTTATGGTACTTCTTATAGAGTGTTCTTATGTTGCTATTCAGGCTTCATATACTCATATATCCAAATATGCTGCTAGCCTTTGCTGCCCAAATTCTGCTGTAACACTAACATAGGAGGTGATATTCAGGCAGTTGAGTCTGAACCTAAAGTTCTTACCACTGCTTTTCAATGTACAAGGTCCTAGAAAGTAAGGGGGTTTTTTTAATTCCAGAATTTTTTGCATTTCCTTTAGCAGTATTACAGTGCAATTTTGTACCGATCATATTTATAATTTGCAATATTTAAGAGCTCAGTCTGTTTAGTTTTATCAGAAGAGGATCAGAGGTATCATGCCTATGTGGTAGAAAACCCTTTCTGGAATTGGAAATACTGAGTAATAAACCATCTTTTGTCTTGCAGATGGGTATAAAAATGAACTTGGAGCTAAAGCCTAGGTTGCCTAGATCGGTGCGTGTGAGATTTCATTGCTGGAGGCATTTCTAAAAGGGCAGTGATCTGAGACTGGTCTGGCCTGACCAGAGCCTTTGAGCACTGCTGAAGTCCTTGAATTTTCCCTCAAGTTTTGACAACACCAGACAGTGAGCCAAAGCTACCATCAGTTGCATTTTAGCTTCCTTCTTCTGTCAGAGAGGGCTCTCCTAGAGATAGCTCACAAACAGGTCTCCTCAAAGTCTGTGAAGAGTTGCCTTGTGCATGTCCCAAATATTTTATGAGGTCATAAGATTTAGCTGTTTGATAGGGATTGGACTCTGGGTTCTTGGGACTCTATTTTAAGGGTAACATGTAAATAAGAAAGATTCCTGCTTGTATTCCTCTGTTTTAAATAAGATGTGTATTCTCTGAATGAGGCTCTTGCAGAATCTCTGTTCTGATTATAGAAACTGGAAATAAATCAATATATGAAAGAAGTGTTTTATCTGATATAAAGTGAACTCAGTTGAGAGTGGGGGAAGAGAGGTTTCGCTGACATCTGACTAGATTTACAGTATTGGGCTGTCCATTAATCTGCATGCTTCCTTGACCGTTTCCATAAGTATAAAGTATAAACTGTAATCTGAAGGTCTGTAGGGAGTTACTATGCTTTTCTTGCTTTGAATTGCAAACTTGAGTGAAGGATTTGAGGTAATTTATCATGTCCATTCTTTGGAGTTTTTTTGTAATGATTTTGTTTCCCAGTTTGTCAGGACATTGTCTCTAGACAAGTGAGATGCTCCCTGTTTGGAATTTGAAACAGTTCCAGAGTTTCTTAAATAGCCTTTCATTTCTAAGTCACTGCTTCAGATCTGCCCAGTCCCAAATGGGATGTCATTTAAATGAGCAGGTCAGTTTCAATTGATAGTTTAATGGGTATCTATTCATTTTGCCAACACTAACATCCTTTTAAGCTAGATTGGCATCATTCTTTTTTACCATGATAACAGTGACTTCAAAGATCAAATGAACAGAGGACTTTGAATTTTCTTTTGCCTACGCCTGTGTCCCAGTATTAATAGCTATGCATATTTGTGGAAGGAACACCACAGGAATCCCTTTACCTTAACTGTTCCAATGAATAAACTGTAAAAAATTAGATCCCAAGTGGACTGATTGTTTTTAAACAAAAGGATCAAGATCCTTTGGAAGTGTCTTCAAGTTTTTAATACCGTATTGGGGGTAGAGAGTTGTCCAGTTTTTAAAAGTGCTTATTTTCCTCTCTCATCTACAAGCTGCACCTGTGAGAATTGGGAAGTGTTCCCAGTGAAATATGCTGATATTTGTTAGGTACAAGGAGTTGGAACAAGGAGCAATAGATTGTCTTATGGGAAGGGCTCAGATTTGGCAAACTATTGGTAATGTGAAAAATTTCAGATGTCTAAAAGTTACTATTAGCTGGTTTGATTCCTGGAGGGGGCCGTGAGGTGTGGCTGTTGTCCTGCACTCAAACAATGCAGGGGCTACCTGGGGAAGGTGGCATTTCACCCTCCTCACCACATTGATAGGCTGCATGACTCTAAACCGTGGGCTTCATGTGCTTACATAGGTATTTAGACATTTAAACAAGAACCCCCCAAATAACAGAGCAAACAAACCAGAAAATTTGTGCTCTGATGACAAGGCTGCAATTTGAGTGGCCCATGTTGCTGTAATCAGTGCCCTTCTGCATGTACAGTACAATGCAGTCAGGCACTTGAATGGTTTGTTGTTGGGTTCGAGGGTTGGGTGTCTCAGCCTGTCCACCTGCCCCCTTTCACACGAGGTTCCTGCCTCAGTGTAGGACACTTGAGACTCTCTGAATGTACAACTGCTGGCTTGGTTTTTTTTCTCCCCCTCACTTAGGCTGACTTCAAGCTTTATTTACTGCACAGCATCCAGACTCTACTCTGAAGAGGAAAGAAGTAATTTCCTTGTTAGTGTCTTCAGGGTACCTCCTGCTATGACAGCTTAGAATGTTAATGAATTTATGTGCTGAGCATTTGGATGTTGTCACCCTTATTGCGTCAGTGAGGAGTTTGAGACCAAAGCAAAATCCAGGAGTTACCTCTGAATTTGAGGGGCCTAAGATGAGATACGCTGACACTGGCACTTTGCAGGGATTTACTTTGTACCCTTTTGTGAGTTCAAATCACATTTCCTACAAACTTCCTTAGCAGCTATGAGTGCTCAGACCTCCTGCACATCCAGCTGCAATTACTGATGAGGTGAGGAGCACTGTCCTTATTGCTGAAGTCTTTCTCTGGCTTCTCAGCTAAGAGAGAGATGGCAGCAGGCAGGCATCTCTCCAGGGCTGATGGTCAGTTGCTTTCATCATGAGAACTTTGCCCTGACAGCCTCCTGCTTTGTCCATTCTGTCATTGGGTCTGACTCATTTGCTGCTAATCTCCTTCAGTTCTTGCCCCTTGCCTCTCTGGAGGAGTGCATTCTGTGCTCTGTATAAAGTTAGAGTCTCAAAAATAAACTGTGTAATCATTTGATTTAGCATTATTGTAAAGTGTATGGACCAAGGGACAACTTAGGATGGCAGGTAAGGGATTTCTTCCCTTTTGAGTATTTTTATCTGTAACCAGATATATGTATATCTGTGTGTATATATATTATTTATTTTCGAGCTAGGACTTTTTGGTATGTATTCACTTTGTATTGGAGTTTCCTTATAAAGGTATTTTAATTTCCCCAAATATGTTTTGTCTCTGGAAATACTATGGTTCCTGGACTTCAAAGGAATTGAAAGAGCAGCCCCAAATGCATAATATCATAGAGAATCTGCTGTGAAATAACTTGTCTACTACATCTCAAGAAAGAGCAATAGGGAGGTGAAAACTTGCTATGGAACAGCCACACTTCATATACTTTTACCTGAACATCATAGGATGACATGAATTTTGACTCATGTCTTGCAGTGATATTTCAAGTATTGTCCTCTTGATTCTTTTCTCTAAACTACAAAGTAATGATTGTCTAGTGAAGTAAACCTGACTGTTGTTTAACAAATGATTGGCTGCCTGCTAATGCCCAATTCAGCAAAGTTTTAAAGTATCAGAAGTCTTACTGTATATTTTGGGAAGAATGGCCTTGGAACAGAGATCCTCTTTGGAACCAGAATTAATCATGTGACTGAGCTGTATTGGAAAAAAGGAGAAGGGTACAAAGAGAAAATGGTACTAACTATTGTCTTTATTATCCTAAGTTTTGTTCTGTTCTCTCCATGGACTCTTGGTTTACATCTTCTAGAGAAATCAGTGCATCTTTAAAAACAATGAAAAGACAAACACAAACAACCTCTCTCTACAAGCTTTTTTAGTGTTCATTTGTTAGATGTGGGTTGGCACGCTCTGTTTGCAGCTGAATACCCTTTTTCTGATGTAAACAGATTCCATTAACCCGAAAGATGAAAATCAGAATGTTTGAATTTCCATTAATACAATTTTGGGACTGGACAGATAGCTGCAATTGTGATTTTATTATCCTTGCAGTAAAGTGCTGCAGTCCACATCATTCCTTGCTCACACATGACACCTCACACCTGTGCTAAGTGGGCATTTTCTGAGCAAAGTGCATTGTTTGCTCAACAGAAGCATAAAAGATGACACATGGTATGTTGCTGTACGCCTTATCTTCTCTCTGCTATTTGCTGTGGATAAAGTGATGATGGTGCACTACCATATGACTCAGAAACAACTTTGCTGAAAACCACAAATTTATTTCAGGTAAGTTACATCCCACCTGTATGTATACTTAAATGTAATTGTATTTTTTCCTGGGAAGAAGCCAAATGCTTGTCACAAATAACTGGCAACTGGAAGCATCAGAACTGGTATATTCAGAATGTGTCTACTCTCTGTCATTCTGCAAGTACCTCAAGTGTTTAGGATATGGATGAGTACAACTTCTACTGCTTGTCACTGGACTACTGCTGGTAATTGAAAATTGGAATACAGTGTTCCCTGGAGAGTTTGTCATGGAGCTCAAGAGGTTAATATGTAGTTATGTGATGATACTATAATTTTATATGCATCTGCAGATACTGCTAATAGACATTAAAGTGGGCATTTACATCCTTATTATGGGTCAGTACTTGATGTCATAATAAAAAAGTCACATCAGAAAAGTACAGGATAAAAATCTGATTATGCACATTTTGGAATGTAAATGGCTTTAAAATTCAAATTGTCACCTGGTGGGAGGATCAGGAAGGAGTCAGAACAAGGGCAAAGGGGCAAAGCTGTGAGACACAAGGGGCAAGATAAAGGGAGAAGAAGAGACAGGCAGGAGTAGGCTTTTGCTTGGGTAGTTTATATCCATATGAATACTATACCCCATTACTTAAGCCCTTCATGTCATCTCATTAAACATAAGCTTGAATGAAAGGTGGACTTCGTAATGGGGTGTGAAGGTCAGTAAACTCCAGATCTTCTGTCTTTCCACAGAGTTCAAATCTGCTCAGTGTTGTGAAGGCTAAAACATCATGTGGGTTTATTCAGGGTGTTCATTTGGAAAGCAACATCACAGCTAATAAAGTTTTCAAGGCAAGACAACAGCTGAAACTCTCTCATGAGGCTGCCCTGAGTAAATATACAAGGAACTCTACAACTACTGGCCCCAGAGCCTGAGGAGGGGAGGGTACTGAGGAGAAAGACTTTGAATTCTGTAGGGCTGTGTAGCTTAAAATCAGTGGAGAAGTACCCTGAGGACTAGAGCAGCATGTATGATGCATGTGCAGCTGGATACATCAGGATACGGTGAGTTCAGTTGAAGATGCACTCAAAGGGTTTCCAGTACCACCTTGAGTGTCTGTGGGAGCTGAAACCCTATAGCATGTAGAAATTTGGAAGGGTGTTGACTTTCTATTTCTGCACTACTATTTCATCCAAATACATCCTAAAGCACTCTAAAAACTCTTCGCAGTTGACTGAAATTTTTGGGATGTTTTCTTTGTCGGAAATACAGGGTGCAGGGCCATGAAGTGAGATAAATGGTTCCTGACTGCTGGAAGGAAAAGCCTTGTCCTTCCATCTCCACTTCATTGTTTCTTCATGCTTGGCTGTAAGCTCCTGCTGCTTATCTTTCACTCCTTTGACTCCTCTGAGTCACATTAACCACTTTAATTGCAAAAAATGACTTGATTTCTGCTGGTTTAGTCAGTTGATTTGGCTCGATTGATGTGTATGAGGAGTGCTAGAGGCAGCCCAAAGTATGATGGCAGGACTGGGACTGGGGAGTTGGATGGGCTGGGAGAAAGTCCTGGGAATTATGGTTTGAATGAGGGAGACTCACACAACTGGCAAGCACCAAGGTTTTAACTTTGACTCGATTGTTTACAGATCTGTGCCCATCTCCCCATGGTCTCCAGGGATTCAGCAGCTCATAGGAAATCCACACTGAGCAAGGCTGCAAGAGAGGCTTTGAGGAGGTCTTAAAGTCACATAGCCAAGAACTGTGTGCCTCTCTTCTCCAAGGTGCTCCTTAAGGATTTTGACACTATCTTTAGCTGAGGTGAGAAGGGACATTTCCTGTGACATAACTGCATATGATTCCTAAATAGGGATTATGTCTGAAAAGGACTTGCCTGCTCTAGAGAACCCAAAGTGTCGTTTACATGGCAGTCTTCTCTTTCAGGGTCTGATTTTTTTATCTGTGAAGCACAGTGAATGATGGAGCAAAATTACTGAAAATGCTTAGTCTCTCTACATCATGTTTCATGTGATGAGAACCAGCTTTTCTGGTAAATGAGAACGTTATTTAAAAAGACATCTGTCTTTTGCAACAGCTTTCAGTAAAAGTACTGAAATGTTGAGGCCCACAAACAGCCTGCTCCGCAGGTTTTTGGGATCTGATATAAGGCAATTTTCTCAGGAAAAGGAGAGTCACAGAAGTTAAAATTTTGCAAGGATTATAGGGCAAATCTGTAGCAGACATGAAAGGCTTTTGAAATTGCATCACTAGAGGCCTTATATGTATGTGTCTCTACACTAATGAGGTGCAAATAAAACTCGAAGTTCCACTCCATTCAGTGGATCAGTCAGACACCAACCAGGCTGGTGGCAATCAGTCGGCTACTGAGTCATTTAGCGATTAATGGATCCTAGTTTGTGAATGGACACGTCCCTTGGCTCAGATCGCTTTTGGCTGCTGAGAGAACAGGAATGGAGAAGTCCATCCCCCTGTTTGCAATTAGTGTTTGTTATTAAATGCTGACAGTGTGTTCTCTCCTCTCGTGTATCTCATCTTTGTTTATGCACTGGATGTTGGCACAGGCTTCTGTGCTGTAATGTCTTGAATTAGCTGCTGTTGAAAGGAGTCCAAGGAGCAGTGTGCTCTGAGGAGGACAGGAGGGTGGGAGAGTGGCTTGGCACCAAAAGAGCAGGAGCAATTCTGAGGGAAGGATGAAAATGGGTTTAGTTAAGTGGGAGGCTGGCAAGGAGCAAGCAACAATGAGTCTGTGCACATCTCTGCTCTCATATGTGATGCCAAACACTTTGATGGGAATAAGGAGCTAGACAGGAAGTATAACTGATGGCAGGAAGGTGAGATAGCCTTGGAAATGGTTTGGTAGAAGGTGATTTTAGCAGGCATGGTATCTTCAGGTAGATAGATGGTGCTTGAGTTAGGAAGCATGGGACCTGAGAGGAGGAGACTGCAAACACTGGAGATCACCATAGGGGTAGAAATATGTAAAGGAGCAATAACAGAGCTCAAGCTGTCTGTGGAGGATGAGGAAGAGATTAAAAGCAGAGAGAAGAATGGAGAAAAAAAATACTGTAATCTCTGGACCCCCAGCTGATTTGAAGGGCATCAGTAGGTGTGTAGGACAAGAGAGTGGCATCAGCCCTCCGATCGGGAGAGCAGACTTATTCCAATCTGTGGGGTTTAGTCAGGACCTAGGAGGTTTAAGATGCAACATCTAGGCTAAATACTAAGGCAGGTGCAATGGCTGCAGCTCTCTGCCCCTCTCTGTGATGCTGCAGCAGTGTGTGGCACAACAAGCAGTCTGAGTTGGCCATTTTGTAGGTCAGGTCTTGCATCTGTTTGTGTGATGAGAGAAAATGTGCCAGGACCTACAAGGAATGGGTTTAGTTTGGTTATAAGAGGCCAGGACTTTGAGCTCTGTCTCCCACAGCCCATCTGCTCAGAATGGCTACAACAGGTTGTTTTTAAGATGAGAAGTAAACCCAAAGTGAGTTGATTTTTCTTCCTCTAGGAGCTAGATACCATCTCTGCCACTCCTCTCCTGCTTTCTTCAATAAGGGGATGAAATGTTAAATAGGAATAAACAATTCATCCTCTTGGAGTGCTACTTGGGTATAACGCTCGTGTTTCTTCATGCAGTGGGAATAGACAGGGAAGGGTAGCATGAGGCCAGGTTTGCCTCCATTGGATGCATTCCCTCACCTGTGGCCTGACTGGTCACAGACTTGTTTTGTCCATCTGAGTCACATTCCTGAAATAAAAGTAGCTTTGGCAGTTGCACCAACTAGAGCCTTGATGTTCACTGGTCACCTGGAGTGGAGTGGGACAAACAGCATTATCAGGTACTGTTTATTGATCACCAGGTGATCTGTGTGTAACTGCCCCTCTGTGTTTTGCTCTAGTCTCTGCAAACTGTGCTCCAGAGTATCTCTGACAGCGCAACTGACTGCTTCTAGTTACTTCAGATATTTTGGATGCATAGCTCAGTTAATCCAGAGCTCATTTGTTGGAGCAAATTGAGGTCTACATTACCAGAAGGATACCTTGCTGCAGTCACTACTCATCTAGCCCACTTGGAGTTTATCTTTTCCCATCTCTTAAACAGTCTTTCCTGGTCTTCCCATCCCTCTGACGCTGCTCTGCCACTGCTTCTCCCCCCTAGCCCACATTCAGGTGTGGCTCTTTAAAAGTAATCTCTGTCAATATTTGTCATTAATCTGTTTCCATTTTTATTTATAAAAGAAAGAGAGAGAGTGAGAACAGAACAGCAGCAGTAGCAGGGCAATTGCAGATGAATAATGAAAGGATTCATCACAGCCATACCAGGATATATATATTTTTTGCAGCCAAGCGAGACGGATTCCCATCACAGCTCGGGGACTCGTTCCACACAACCACTCATCTTTCATGCTGGGGGGAAGGGAAAGGTGGAGACAGTATCATTATGGATGTAACGGGGCTCTGAAGTGACTGGTCAAGGTTGCTGCTTCAGTCACAAGGAATCTGCTTACAGGAGTTTTCTTTCCAGCAGGTGTTCTTGCCTGGCAAAGTGGCCTTCTACAGCACTCTGCCACTTGTGAAAGGGAGGTTTAGGATTTGCTAATGGGGATGCTTGCTAAGCATTCAAGTCACCAAAGAAGGACACAATGTCCAAGTGAGGATTTCACAGGAGTGACAAACTTGTCTGAGACGAACGAGGGACACACTGGGCAATGCAGGTGTCACTCTTTCTCACATATTTGTGACTTGAGCCCACTCTCAGGCTCTCTGTCATATCAACAAACAACTCTCAGCTTGCCCTGCACCATCTAATTTTACAAATCCATCTGTCCTGTTGAACACAAATATTTTATTCTTCTTGTTCCCTTTGAGTAGGTTAGGTAGATGAAAATTTGTCAGATGGGAGTGTTGAAGCATTCTGGGGTCCTGAAGGACTCTGTGAAGCCAGAAGGGAAAGAACTGCCATTTATAAAAAGATGAAAAAACCTCAACAACAACCAACCAAACCCAACAAACTACCCCACAAACAAGCATGTACACAAACAAACAACAAATGCCTGAAATATGTCTGATTGATTGGGGTGTGCACTCAAATCCAGAAAGGTCTCTGTTTTCTCCTATCTTTCAGGTCCAGGGTTGCAGTGTCAGTGCTTCAATGCTGTTTGACCTCTGTGTGCCTGGGTGCACACAGATGTAGTGGTTACATTCCTCCACAGCTGAAGAGATAGTCTGACTCTCCAGCCCTCTTGTGCTTGTAGTGAGGCAACCCAGGCAATGCAATTGCCATCTGAGGCAGAGATGAGCCGTGCTGAGTAATTCTCAGATGTAGAAGTGCAGTTACTGTCTGCTCCTGAGGCTTGGAGGGTCTGGGTTTAAGGAAAGAGCATAACATGTCACTATATTTTTCCATTTAGGAAAGCATAAAGCAGGTTAATTTAAAGGGCAGGATGGCCTTATTTTCAGGTGCTGCAATGACTGGTATTGCTGGTTATCACTTCCACTTCTGGAGACTGCATCAGCCCATAAAAAAGCACAGAAGACCTTGTCCCAAGGCACTGTATATTTGTCAGGCCTCTTGGCATCCTGGAGTACTTTATGCATCTCTGGCAAGGCATTAACATCAGGGTATTCCTGTATCAAATACTTCTTCGTCTCAATTAATGCTACTGGAGGCAATCCCCGATGGATGGGAGGGTCCAGTACAATGCTGCAGCTGAAGTGATCCTTGAAAGAGTAAGCCAAGCAAATATGTTGCTTTTTTGGGCCCTTAGGACTGTTACCTTGGCAGGGAGAAAAACAGCTGTGACCCTTTCTATTCCAGACCCTGCTAGTGCTCAATTTTTCCTGTATAAAATCACAGCTTTGCCAGCCGTAGAGGGATCAGGGAAATGCGTCATGTTTCTCAAGCAGCCCCTCAATTTCTCTTTTGTACCCAGGGAATGCAATGCAGTGCTTAGAAGCTTAAACTCAGTCTGTATTTTTTATTGTTCCTGCTCTAGCATATATCTCACTTTGGGAACCATTTGGTCCATTTCCCCATATTCTGGCACAGGTTTATGACATGTCATTATGAACTGGATGTCATTCAGTTTGGCTACATGATCCAGCTCCATTTACACATCCTACTAGGTCTCCATTCCCATCCCTAGATAAGGACTCTTGGTTGCTCAGCACTGAGAAGGGTTTTCTGTTCAATATGGAAATTCTCAGGATATACAAAAGGAGGAAGCTTCTATATGGGGTGCTTGCTTATTTAAAAAAAAAAAGAAAAAAGAGTGCCTCAGCCATGACAGGTCTCATTGGTGTACAGCTGCAGATGATTCTTACATAGCCTGTGGTTAGTGGCTTCTTACTTTTTTCCTGAAGGAACCTTTTTTTTTGTATCCCCATAGGATCAGGTCCCTGAAAGTGCTTAAGAAACTCTTATTGCTAATGATCACCTTCTGACCTTGGCTGGATGTAGCCAAGTGTTTGAACATTAAGGGAAAACAAAAAAACCCATCAGCTTACTTGTGTTTACAAAACTGGGTTTCATGGGCAGCTGAGAATCTTGAGTAGTTCTGAAAATGCTGTGCTCCTTCTTTTTTTCTTGGTGGCATTATGGATTATTAATGGAAAGCTTGCTTTGTCACAGCCTGGGAGATTGCCTTGCTTCTAACTGGTGCTTTCCAGGTAGATATAAACTTGATGTGTAATAAACGTGTAGTAACATGTTTGTGGAGGAGAAGGTTCTCTTCTGACTCCTACCAGTGGATGATTTATGAGATCTCATCCCTCTGGTCACCTTTGTCGTGGTGGTACTCTGAATGAATTCTTTCGTTTCAAGTTTTTAGTGGCTCCATGCAGTGCCTGACTTAGGGCATTCATTATTTGATCTCCATGTCTATTCTTTCCAGACCGCTTCTCTTCCTCCAAACACTCCCAACCAAACCAGTAGCTTGTGACTGCATTCTGTTGAAGGTCCTGGTTTCTAGGGCTTCTTGCTATGTACCCACTCATACAGGCAGTAGCACCATGGCACAAAGTGATGACCAATTCTCTGTCACAGGGTATCACTGAGATATTTTGCATTTAAGTAACAAAGGTAGATTTTCTTTAGCCTTGAAAAATCTGTAAAATATTGCACGTAAGAAAATCATTGCTCTTGCCGAAGGCTTGTGATGCAGCAGCAGCAGCATACAGTTTTTTACTGGAGATGTCTCCTCCCAGACATGTAGGCTCTTCTCAATTGGAAATATTTAACACCCTATTAGTTTCTGATGTATGCCTTAATATATTGGTGATCTCGATGTTCCCTGAGAGGCTTCAGATTATGAGGATATAACCAGGTGCAGGTTTGCATAACCTACTTTGAAATGCTTCACTCCATCTGATCCAAACTTAGGTTATTTTAGTGTGAGTGTGCTGAAAAATCTACACAGTATCAAGTGAGTGGTGGATGAAGAGCTCTAAACTCCTCCAGCAAAGGTTGTATGAAGAAAACTGACTAAGTGATCTTCTGGAAAAGTAGTACTTCAAAGAATCTGAGGACCAAGGTGCCCTGAGCTACTGCTGTAGCCTGTGGGATCATTGTAAACTCAGTCTTTCCTCACTTTCAGTCCTATTATAGTCCCTAGAAGGTTTTGGTCAATATTGAAGTCCATCTGACACTGAGGCTTTACAGACTTTGAATAGGAGCATTTACCGTTCAGAGAACATACTGTCCAAGCAGAGCAGGATGTGCGTGTAGGCCACAAGTAGTAAAGGTGAGGAAGGGCAGGATGATACATGATCTGTTATGACATCAGTGTGAAATAAAATGGCAAAAAAGAGATACTGCTAAACTGTTGATTGCTGAATTAATTGTTCTTTACTTTCAGGACCTGAGCCAGGGCATGTCAGGATGCTAGCTAAAGCACACTGAAAGTCATCAGGGAAGATACATGTATGAAGGTATGTGCAGGCAGGAAGAAGAACTGAGATAAGAGGTAGATGTGTTTTGAATAGAGATCTAGCTGGAGAACAGAGCTCACATTTTGAAGATGTTACCAGAGAAATATGATTTGGCTTGAAAGTTGAGAATATTTTTTATTCCTTATACCTTAACCTATTGTCCACCTTCTTTGGGTTTTCTCATTTTGAAAGCCGGACTGCCCTGCTGACTGTGTGCATGCATTTAGTTCTGTGTATGCCCTACCAAAGCCGTGGGAGCCAGCTAGAGAATGGTGTTTGCCTGTCCCCAGACTTCCTCCCTTGTGCTCTTGTTTCTGGTGAAGGAGGCACAAGAGGAGACCCAGGCTCAGTATAGATGCGCTTCAGATTTGAGGCCTGAATTAGGGACATGCTTTGCTGGTGACAGTGGCGTGGTGACAGGTGTTCTGTTTTGTGCGCTTCAAAACTGCTTTAAATGAAGAGGTCCCTCTTTCTAAGGGCGATGTAAGAGGCCACACTATTACCTGTGGGAATAGTATTTTCTTGGCCAATGCTGTCGAGTGGCAGCAGTTCAGCAGTGTCTTCCCTGAACAGTTCAGTTGCCCCAGTTGTTGCTTACCCAGGGTTGCTCTCAGGTGACTCCTGCCTGTGTCTGGTGGCATGAATGCAAAGCGGATCTTCCCTTGCTGGTTCCTGCGGCAGTGAGAAGAATTGAGGAGTTGTAATGATTTCAGCCAGTTTCTGCTGTACATTTCTGGTTAAGGACCTAAAGCAGTGCTGGCATCAGGGGCATGGAGCTGTTGAATCTTACTTTGCCTGGGTCTCAAAAGTTGTAAAACAACGAAAAGGGCTGGTTCAGCTGTTCTTGTCTGCAACAGCCATAGTGGCTGGTGGGCTCAGCTTAGCTAGCGCAGACTTTGTATTCTATCTGAGGAAGCATTTGAACTCAAGAAGCCTTATAAGGACTGAAAGTCTGGTAAATGGGCCAGGCCCTCCACTGTTTTGTTTTGTTCAAGAGCAGATGTCCCAGGTGCAGAGATAGTTTTTTCAAACAAGATACCAAGAAAACACAGACAACTTTTCTAATACTTTTAAAGTGAATATACAACATCAAAGCAATATTAGCACCTCAATTCACAAAGTGAAAGAGAGATCAAAAGCTATTTGCCCCCAATTGCTATTAATGGAAATTACCCTCCTTCATTACCCCTTTCCTCTTGCAAATCACTGAAGTAAAGAAGATGATTCAGTGGCGGGGTTCTGGATGTCTCATCAAAAGCCAAGGCATGACTGGAACAGTGAGACTGGATCATCGTAGCACAAGATGAAGATCTACTTAAAAGTGTCTGATCTGTGTCCATTTTGAGGATAGGTAGAGTTTCACCCTTTGTATTTGGAATTTTTCAGAGGTGCTGAATTTCCACTGAAATTGCAGGGAACACATATGTCTTCTGTAGGCTCAATTGAGTCTTACCAAATACTCCAGCTCTCCTAGATAAGGCTGGTGTCTTGCTGATCTGTGCCCAGAACCAGAGGCTGCAAGAAGCATGTGTAAACAAGGTGTCCCAATGTGTTATCTGTCAGTCCCTGAATTTCTGTGTTTGCCTCAGGAGAGTGGTGAGGAGAAGCTGGGCTGCTTAGTTTGACCTTGCTTTTTAGTTTTTTCCCTGTTTTTTGGTTTGTTTTGGTGTGTGTGTGTGGTTGTGTTTTTTGTTTGTTTTTCTCTTTGCATGTGCCTCTAATTGATCTTGAAAAGAAGGGACAGTTAAAGAAGACGTTAAGGTGAAATGAAGCCATAACTGTGACTGGAGACTTTTATTAAGTGTGGCAAAGTTCCCTGAGCTGCGTATAAATTGTTTATTGATTTCGGTATGGCTGGGTGCTCTGGAGTAATCGCCCGCAGACCACTAGAGAGCGAGCAGAGAGGAGAGGGCTTTGCCAGGTCTCTGCTGCTTCCTGCCCGTCTGCTCTTCCTCCTGCCTGTGCTGGTGGTCTCCTCCTTAACCTGTAAATGAGCAGCCCCAGCTGGATGACTCCTGTGGCCAGCTACTGCAGCCCAGAGTGGGGCTCTGCCCTGCTGTTCCAGAAATGGCCAGTGAAAGAATACAGTAAGGGAAGAGGTGGCTTTGGAGCATGTATCATACAAGGAATGGTATTGCTGAGACTTAAACTGCTCTTCGGCTCTTCCACCTGTTGGTTGTTACAGACAGAAACCTGCCTGTGACAGTCAGCAAGGTTAGTCATCTCTGAGCCTGCCTGACCATGGGGCAGGTCAATTTTGTGACAGGGCAGAGATGAACATGTTCCTGTTTCTCAATAGTGTCTGTGCTGTGAAGTTTTGCCTCAGTATGCCCTGCTTGCTCTCACATGCCCTTCTCCTCTGCCAAAACTGCAGGATGCTGTGTGCAGTGAGCCAGCCTGCCTCCCCTGTGCCTGTCTGTAGGCCCAGGAAAACTTCAGTGCTGCCTGATTTTTCTTTTGCTTTTTGTTACAACACTAGGGTGGTTTTACTGCTCTATTTCAGTAAACTACTTTATACAGAGATTTTTCTCATCCCATCCGGGGAACTGTGCTGGCAGAATTGGGTTTCTGTTTTGTTCCCTTCCCATGGAGGTGCTGCACACTTTCCATGTTACTTTTGCACAAGGGCAATGAATTCCTTAATTGTTTCTTATCTAGAGTGCTGTGACTAATGTATACTCCTAAAATATACTGTCCCTTCAGGTCCAAGGAAGATATAGAAAGGGAAGCAATATTTTATTGACATTTGATTGGGAAAGTGAGTGAATTTTCTGACACATGTTGCACAGTTCATGATACCCCCTCTTCTACAGGTGCTGGTAGTCGGTGGGAGGTTTTATTCTCTGTCATTCAGAGTCCATATTTCTATCACATGGTAGCATAGATTGGTTTAATTTCCTTTCTTCTAGAGAGGACTTCTGAGCCCTGTAGTAGTGTGGCCATTAGGTGAATAATACTCAGATGTAAATCTCTGTGTGGAGAGAAAAAGAGGACTTGTCCACTTGTCAGGCTCCTGAAAGTCTGCTGAGCTTTAGTACAAGTGTCAGAAGTTCTGTTTCAGAAGATGCAGTAACAAACTGTGTTCCTTTCTTAATCATCTAATCTGTATATGAGAGTGGGAATATGAAGCCAGAGTAAAGGTAAGATCCTCTTTTGCATCACTGGGCAAAATTTTCAGGAGATCACGTAGATTCTATAAAGAAATGTTTTTTGTTTTGCATGTACATAATGTTTCTTTAATGAAAAAGAGGGGTAAATGTGTATTAGCTTAAAATTTCATTTCCTGGAGGGCATAATGTTAGTGGAAGGCAAAATATCTCTAAAGTGTTGGCAATTTAACTCCAAGGTTTTGAAATGGGGTAAAATAATCTAAATAAAAATTTGCATCTAGCTAGAGAGTTCTCTGACAAAAATGGCACGTGAACATTAGTGCTAGGAACAGCAGTAACTGCTTAAACTCTGGTGTTTTTGATTTTTTTTTTAATCCATGTAATAAAGGTCAAAATTTTAACTTACTGTGGAGTAAGAACCGTGAATTATGCTGATGTTGGTCAGTGTACTTTGGCTAGAAGATGTGAATGCTGTAACAGCATCTGCATTAATCTGCACTGGTACTTCAAAGCATTTACTGTGTATGTATATCACGTAAACTTTTGTAATGCTTAGTTGCTTGAATGAACTAAGATGACTGATTTATTCCCTGTCACAGAAAAAAAAAAAAAAATTCTCCTAGTTAAAGCTGCAAAACTTTTTGCCATGGCTTGAGTTCCCTGACTACAAGGTCTTGCTCACAACTGCTGTAGATTTCTGATTCTGTTGCTTGTCTTGGAGATTTTTGAACCCCCACCCTTGGGAAGAACAGCCTGGCTTTAAATTCCTCAGTCCTGCACCTCAGACTGAAGGAGTTATTTTTAACCTGTCTTGACCTCTGCCTGAGCAAGAATAAAATAGGGATTGGGCAGAATATGACACAAATCAATAGGTTATCCCAACAGATATGATCTTTGGCACCGTTTTGCCTTGGACACTTGCTGCAGTAACAAAGATAAATGGTGATTTGTTAACATTGTGATCTAGAGACTGGGTGGCTCAGTGGATCGTGTGGTGGCCTCTGACCTCTGGGTCTCCGAGCTCTGAACATCAAGATGAAATCTCATTCTGATAGTAGGAAGGGAAAAAAGGTCCACAAGGGTTGGGCAGTTTTGGTTCAGTGCTGATCACAGTGCTCCACAATTATTCCAACAAGGATTGAATAGACAATACCTCCTGACAAAAGGGAGTATGGGGAAATAGGATGGGAACTGTTGTGGTAGAGAGCTAGTGATCAGTTACTGCAGGCTAAGACTTCCAGTGCTTTTATGGAGTGATACTAGAGCACTCAGAGCTACTTTGTCTCTTTGCCTACCAGTCAAAGAGGACTTGCATCACAGATAATTTGTGGTGGCTCCAAGTAAAAATGAAATTTGTTTTATGAAACAGCTTTCATTTCATTTTCTGGGACAGTATCTGCATGTCCTTTGATTACTGAAAGATAGTGATGAGGGTTCTTTTGGGGAGCCGAAGTATTGGGAACAGCAGATACAGTTGTGATCCAGTCATGTCTCTACTAACCTTATGTGATCTGTTCTATATCTCTAGAGTCCTGTTGCAGGTCCTCTGTAGATAGCTGACTTTTAATATGTTCTTAGATGCACACAGCTTGTCTTGTTTCAGCAGTCCAAGATGGTGTATTCTCATCAGGTGAAAACAGATTCTTGCAACAGAATTTCTTCCAGGACATCTGCAAGGATAGGTAAGCAGTGTTTGAAGGCAATTCCATGTTGTAACTAATCTCATGTAAACAGGTGTAAGCCACTGTGAGTTCTTTTCTCCCTCAGCTGGTGTATAATTCCCCCTGCCATTAGGAGGCAGTATGGCAGTATTTCATTCTGAACTGAATCCATCAACTTCAACTTTCTGGCTCTGTCTCCCTTTACAGTTCTTTCTACAAGACTGGCACCGTGCTCTCAGGTGCTTTACCATGGTAAGCACATTCTCTCAGTCTTGACTAGTCAAGGGGACAAAAAGCTTACATCTATGGGAGACAAGGGCTTTAGCAACTGCCTCATTGAGGTGTGCAAGATATTTACATAGTGCTTTTAATCTTTCCCATGTTGTAGATCGTAGGGTTACATGAGAGCTCATGCTGTGCTTGGGAACCCAGATTTGTCTCTGTGATTGTCCCCTGCAGCATCTGTCCCTCCAACTTTATATTTTGCATTGGGCTGTGCATTGCTGGCTTATAGAGAATGATGTGAGTCTTGTCCTTGAGAGCAGCCTCTTCTCCATGTTTTAACTCATGCCATCCATCTGTATGTTGTACTGATACCAACAATGAGTTGGAATTTCAGTGGGTCAGTGCAGACTTCTGTTAATGTCTGTGTGTAACATCATCTTACCATTGACAATTGCTCTTGAATCTCAAATGGGGAGCCTGTTTTGAATCCATGGATTACATACCCTATGGCTGGCTCACAGCACACATTCATTACTTGAGATGTCACAGAAGGAAGTTTGAGCCAAAGAATCTTGTCCTACATGTTCCTCTCCTCATGAGGTTCCTGAAAACTCTGCCCAGTGTCTTCCTTGCCCCAGATCAAGGCACATTTTTGTATCCTGCCCAGGTGCCTGTTCTGTGTCACAGCGCCCCGGGTTCGTCATGACACTTGTTTCTCCAGAGACAGGGGCTGCAGCCTGCCCATAACCAGAAACCTCCAGCTCTACCCCTTTCCTTCCATGGGAACATAGATTGCCCTGCCATTCTTGCATGTCAGTCCTTTGACTGAAGGCTGTGTTCCTCTCTCCTGCAGCCCAGCCCAGATCTTGCCGTGGCTCCAGGATGTGCAGAGCAAAGTGCAGACTGAGTGAAAGCAGCACGTCCAGCTTGCTTTCCCCCTGCAGCCAGCATGCCACTGTCATCAGACTGCCACTACTGCCTTCCTATGTACAGAGGACATTTGGGGCTGAACTTGGCACATGTACTGAACAGGGACAGTAGGGTGGTTTCTGGGCCAGGAATATGTTAGGACCTGCACAATGCATGTGAAATGACACCTAAACTGGCCATGGCTGTAGCCTTGCTATAATGTCCAGGTATGCTGCATTAGCCCAGCTGTCTTTACCTACCAGGCCTGCATTCATGTTAAAAAAAAAAAAAAAAGTGGGAAAAAAAAACCCAACAAAAAAAGAAAGAACTGGAGAGAGAGGCTAGCAGCCTAGCAAGACCTACTTTTCACTATATTTTTAGCCTCTGATTTTATTTTTCCCAGTGTAATTCTGGATTAACTGTTTCATTGTTTGTTCAGGTTGAGATCAAGTTTAACTGATCTAGAATTCCCTGCCAACATCCCTTTTGTCCTTTTCAAACTTCAGGATTTTCACTATCATTACTTCAGTCATGTTTCATGCTGGGTTGGTTTTTGTTTTTAAAAAGGTGTTAAGTGACATCACTGGTGAGTTCTTTGGAGTTCTTTGACTTGTTCCAATTGAAAGTTTTTACTTTTGAAAGATATTTCCTCATGTCTTGAACATAAAAAAACAAAGGATCTCCTTCATCATAAGATACATGGCATGAGCCATCCTGTTTAGGTTTTGGAGAGAATTAGTAGTTACAGATTTCTGCCATCTCTCCAACTAGCTAGGCCTAGACAAGGATATTCTTTCTACCACAATATCTAGTTTTATAAGGAGACAGCTCTATGTGTGTGTTACTGGGAAATAACATTTTTTAAAAGATGTGAAGATAAGAAATAAACTGCTCCAACTTCTTTGTGATGCAGCTCTGCCCAAGGCCCAGTTTACTTTGCTCCCATGGAAATAGCTTTGCATATTTGTTGGTACAAATAGCCTTCTAGGGGTTTTCTTCTGAAGGATTTGTATTCTTATGGAGAGACATACTGGAAAAGTTGCTACTTGTACAGCATGCTGCATTCAGAACACTGCTGTTGCTGGCAGAGTGGTCAGTGATACCTCTGATAAGGCATGAGCCATTCCCTCACTAGTACTAGAAAAAGTGGCTGTAGTTTGATGGGTTTGGCAGTGGCCAGGGTCAGGTCTTCATCTTAGAGCAGCTGTTTTTCTCTCTGGTCGTGGCCTATCTGTTCATAGGTGCCATGAGGAGAGCTGTTGTGCAGAGGCAGTAATTGCAGAGCTGGTGGGAAGTAGCAGGCAGGTCATGTCGCTTCTTCACCTGCTCCTACTCCAGAAATACCTCTGCAACAAATTAATGTCTTCTGCAATCTGTTTGTAGAATCATTGAATTACAAAATAATTCAGGTTAGAAGGGATGTCAGGAGGTTTCTGATACAGTCCCTTGCTTAAGGCAGGGTCAACACTGAATTCAGACTCGGTTTCTCAGGGCTTTATTGAGTTAGATCATGAAAGCCTACAAAAATTAAGGTTGTACAGCCTGTCTACGCAGCTCATTTCAATGCTTGGTTGACTTCATGCTGGAAAAGCCTTTTCTTCTACCCAGTTTGAACCTTTCTTGTTGCCATTTGTATCTGTTGTGTGCTGCCAGTGCACAACCCACTGTAAAGAGCCTGTCTCCATGCTCTCGATAAGGTGCTTATTGAAAGCCTGCTGTTAGGTCCCTCTAAAACCTTCTTCAGGCTAAACAAACCTGGCTCCCTCAGTCTCATCACAGAACAAATGCTCCAAACTGCTGATCATCTCGCTCACCCTCCATTCGCTTGCACCAGTTTATCAATCTTTCTCTTGTAACAGGGCCTCAAATCTAGACAACGTATTCTAGATGGAGTTTGACAAGTGCCACGTGAAGTGGAATAACTACATCCCTTGAACCTGGGTCGCTATGGTTCTGTGAATACCATGCAGGGCACTGCTGGCCGTTTTTGCTGCCAGGGCACACTGATGGCTGATATTCAGCTTAAGACCTATCAGGCCCCCAGATCCTCTTCAGCAGAGCTGCTATCCAGGCAGGCAGTATGTACTGTCACAGTGGATTATTTATTCCAAGGTATAGGACTTTGCATTTGTCCTTGCTGAATTTTGTAAGGTTCATGTTAGCCCTGCAGCCTCTCTAGGACATTTTGGATGGCAGCCCTGCCTTAAGCATATCAGCTGGTCTCTCCAGTTTGGTGTCAAGTGCAAGCTTGATAAGAGTGTGCTTTGTTGCATCCTCTAGGTCATGGATACAGATGTTAAACAGGACAGGTCCCCTGCATGTATCTTGTTACTGGCCTACAGGTAGTGTATAAACATGGCCCTCTGAGCTTCATCATCCAACCTGTTTTTAACTCATCTGATAGTCCACTCATAATGGTTTACTATCAGTCTTGAGGCATTCTGGGAAACTGTGTTGAATGTTTTGCTGAAGTCAAGGTAAATGCCTTCCATGCCTCTACCCTTGTCCACAAGTGCTATCATTTTATCATAGAAGAGAATCGGGTTGGTCAGGCATGATTTATTCTTGGAATATCCACACTGACTCTTCCTAATCACCTTCTTCTCCTTTGTGAAAATACATTCTAAGGGGACTAACTACATGATTTTCCCAAGGACACAGGTGAGGGTGATTGGCCCTAATTTACTGGATTTTTGGACGTCTTGAAAATGGATCAGAAGGAAGTTACAGGTCAGAGAGAAACCCATAGTCTGTAAAATCAGCTACTTTCAGCTGCTTTTTCCTCAGTCAGCTCACAGCCAGCACAGAGTTGCTGGTAGTGCCCATGGAGGAGGTAAGAGAGCTTTCTGGCTGCCTCAGGTTTGTTACCAAGGGATGTGAGAAGCCAGGAAGGAAGGGCTAAATTGCAAGTTGGAGCACGTGGAGGATCTTCTCATGAGTTGGACTTTAAGCAACAGCGGATGAAGCTGAGTGTTTGCTACTTGAGCAAAGCTAATCACAGGCTCTGGGCAAGTACATTTATTTCATAGAAATTAAGATCTCCAAGGGATTCAGTTTAGGGGCCTTAAAGGCCTTTCCCTGCAACTCCATGAAGTGTCACTCTGCCTCTTACTGAGGGAGGTCTGCTTTCATGCTTGGGCATCTGCCTTCATGCTAGCTGTTCTGTATCTCTCCCCTTCCTTGAGGAGGAAAATGGACCTCTACTCCAACCTCAGAAAATGTCATGCACATTGGAAAGACACATTTGCCCTGCTCTCTTCCTTGAGAGAAGTTCAGATAAAAATAAATGCATGTTTTTTTGCAAGCCCCAGAGTGGGACAGTTGGAGCATTGGTGTTATTTCTCTCAAGGTGTACCTGTTGGCATTGTGTTAGTGTTCCACAGCTTAAATGCAGCAATTGTAATCAAAGCTGCAAAATTCCACTGTATATTGAGAGGCTTTCTGTGTTCACTTCCTTCTTGCAAGAAAGCTAGAGAGATAATTCCTCTGTTGGCAGGCCAGGAAGAAGGTTGAGACAGGAGAAGAGGTGGTTATTGGGAGCACCTCTTTGACCTCCTCTGGCCTCAGGGCAAGAGGGCAAGTTTCAGCCCTGTATCAGATGTTGCTTTGTTTTTGTCAGCTCACCTGCAGTGGCCTCGGGTGAGAGAAGTAGCTCTGCTGAGAAACTGTCCTATTACTAGTACTTTCCCAGAGGGAAATAGAGATTTCCATGTGCTTCTACCTGGAGGTATTTGCAGTGAGAGGCTTTCCGGGGCAAAATGTGACGCTCACATCCACAGGCATGCCCACATGTTGAAATGCAAGTACCTTCAGCTACTTTTTTCAGATACCTTTATGCAAATTCTTGAATTCTTCAGCATGTACCTTTGTTCTCCCTACCCCAGCTTTTCATACAATCATAGAATATCCTGAGGGGATATTGGAAGAGACCCACAGGGATTATCTAAGTCCAATTCCTTGTCCTGCACAGGACAGTCTCAAGAATCACATCATGTACATGAGAGCATTGTCCAAACCCTTCTTGAACGCTGTCAGGCTTTGTGCTGTGACCA